>ML784853.1:354828-410217 GCA_009831015.1 Picea engelmannii
ATACCAAGGAGACATTTTCATTTTGAATCATCTTGTACTTGAACATTTAAGTGGGGTAAAAGGAGGTTTCCCCCTCGAAGAGGCTTATTATCTGAAATTATCTCTTTTTCAAGGCGTTGAGTACTTTTCCTGAGGTTTTTATAAGCTATATTGATGTTTGGTTCTTAACAAAAAACTTCAAAGGAAAACTTACCACCCGTTGGTTGGGCTCTTATGAGGTAGACACTATATATGACAATGGAGCTGTAAAAATTAAAACAAATGACGATGGACAAGTCTCCTTTGTGGTAAATGGACACCGACTTAAGTTTTATCATAAGCCCATTTCCAAAGAAGATTTTCTACAGGTCATGTTAGCTGACAAGGAACTGACCTTAGTAGATGGGGAAGTCCCCCCTTGTTCTTGAAACATTTTATGAGTTTTCTACTATATATATGTAAATAGTTTTTGTATTTTGTTAATAAGGCAATTCTAGATATTTGCGTAAGTAATTATTTCACCGGGAGTACACAGTTTCAAGGATCTTTCATCAAAACATTGTTATACTTGACTTTTGTGTTTGCTAAAGCATCAAATGAATAGTGACTTATTGTAATTAGCCATGTTTTTGCAAAATCATCATTTTTAAGGCATTCTAAAGCAGTTGCTCTTGAAACTCTTCACCATTGTATAAGGAAGTGATACCATAACTATCAAGCCTAGAGGTCTCTCGTACAGTTTTTCCAAGAAACATGAGTAATTAAGTCAAGTGTCTTTATCAAAGAGTAACAAGGAAGTCTCATTAGCAGTTAGTCATAACATCATAATAATTACAAAAGAAGAAAGTGAGTTGAGCCTAGAGATACCTTTCTATTCTTTCTCGATGGTACCATCCACTATACACTAAATAGCTTGATTATATCATATCTTTAGATAGGCCATGTCCTCTTAAGTACCCCTTACATCAAGACAACCACTAAACAATATAACAGAACATTATCTTCTAACATAAATACCATCCCAATTAAAAAGCAAAAGAAAGAAAAAGTTGTTTCAGAGTTGTTCCCCCATCTTCTTGCATAAGAAATCTTATAATAAAATATTCAAGGATGGAGGTCCAGTCTCTGAGGGTTTAAGAGGCTAACCCATCAAGATACTGAACAGGTCTGTTGGTAGTGGGTATCGATCTATGGTATGACTAGGTAAACCCGCCGGAGTACTGAACAAGCTTGTTGGCAGTGGGGCATTCTACCTAGCGAGGATGATGATCTGACAAAAGTAAATAATAAATCTAAACTTCTCTTGATGTACGACATTACTTGCAGACAAAGTTGAAATGAAGTATGTGTGCTTTAGCTAAGGTTAATGAATCTCATAAACTTTCCGTCGGGGAATGACTCTAAGAATATCTTGAAACTCTCTTTCCTACCTCTTCTTATCTATATATAGGATCTCTTATCCTATAGGTGGTGCCATCTCCTAACTGTCTCGTCGGACCAATCTGTGAAATTTCATCTTTACACTTGACATACTGTAAATCTTCGGCTATTGGGGGATACTGACTAGTTTCCTATACTTTTGATTGTGAGGTGTCATAATACTTAGGTGTGGGGGAGGGGTTCATGAGTTGATAAATGATCATTGCCTAGAGAAAGGAGTCTTTGCAAGAATTTTTGTATTATTACCATGATACAGGTTATTACATTGATAGTCATGTTATTTTTAAATGCTTAACTCTTGTGTGCTATACATTACTGAACTTATGCTTAACAGACCATTATTTATTGGTTATCTTCCATTACAAGATGCATACTGTAGGTTTTACAATACATGTTTTAAGCTTTCTATAACCCATTTATTATAGGTTTTGACACTATATGTCATATACAAGAAGAATGAGTAAGCATGGAGCACTCTGCCTCTACTCATTAACCACTATGGTTGTCAAAAACACTTCAAAATTGCAGGTTGTCCATTAAAAGAGGCTAAAATGCACTTAACACAGGGGTACCAGATGACGTACTGGATGAGGTTCCAGATGAGGTGTCAGATGCAATTCCATTTGAAGTGTCATTTGAAGTGCCATTGCATTGCATACTAGTAACTGTCCTATATTCCAGAGAACTAGAATTCAATCACATTTAATTAAATTTTTTACAAGCATTGATTAAAAGATGCTTCATATGGTTATGATCAAATGTCCAAGTCAAAAGACTTGGACATTGATCTAAGTATGCACCACTCCATTTCTCCCAAGATTTCCATCAAATTCGAATCTCCCACACATGGCAACTTGCGCACATATGTGGGCAACGTCCTCCACCATAAGAGCATCCAAATCGTGTTGAGCACTCTATTGTTTCATTTTCTCTTTCCATTTACTCTTCCCTGTGTTAAGAAATCGCGCCCAACCTCTGCTGAATTCACCCTTTGTTCTAATCACACTTAGACTGTGTTAAACCCATGCCATTTCTTGGCCTGTTTGCACCCTTTCTTGGTAAAATTTTCCCTTTGTTCCAATTGCACTCAGACCGTGCCCAATTTGTGTCTCTGTGTGGCTCAATTTCTCCCTTGCTTGGTGAATTCAAACCCTGTCACAATGCCCAAGCGATACAAACCCTCCTCCTATGCAGACTTGTTTGCCATTCTAGAATTCGCATAGTGTAGGGAAGTGTTCTTACATGCTGGCTTGGGTTCATTTCTGTCGAGTTTGCAAGGCCATGATGATGGTATTTCTATGCAATTTGCAGTTGGTTTTGATGGTAGGATAACACATGTAGTGTCTCTCAATTTTGCAGTCATAGAAGAGTCAATTGTTGTTGCAACAAAACTTCCAAGAATGGGAGATAGGTGGTTCAAGAATCATCAATTTCCACGCTCAAGTTACAACAGGGTTTTTAAGCCCTAATTCAAGAGCATTTCAGGAGAGAAAGGGTATGCTAAGGAGTGGATAAAGCTAGAATTGGTCAATCCCCTTATCATCATCACACAGTTAATTACATGCGAAGGTAGATACTCCACCTTCAAAGCTTGTCACTTTAGATTGCTGGCTCATTTTCTGTTCAATAAACCTTTAAACTTCCCTTTTTATTTTCTCAAAAGCTTGGAGAAAATGTTCTCTCAGGTGAGGAAAAATGTGACCAATCCCCACAATAGTCTCTTCCACCATGGTTTGATAAAACTCCTTGTTCTTACCAAACTAGAGAAGTAGGGGCAAAGTTGGGATGCCTTTATCTACCAATTTGCAAATCCTCAGTTGATAGTTAGGACCGGAAAAAATCCACTTAGCCTAAAAACTATCTCTCCATCCAAGCCTCACTCTCCAAAAACTCCAAACTCCCTTGCAAAAACTCCCTCTTTGCCGAAACAATACCAAAATCTTATTGATATTCCTACTTCTTCATCGAGGAAGAAGACCAAGAACAAAGACCAAAAGAAGCCTATTGTTGACCCCCCAATGCCTTCATTTTCTCTTAATCCTACACCTAATAAGCCCTAAGAAGTAATGCATCAAGACTTTCCCATCATTCCCACGAACAAGAGAGGAGCCAACCGATTTGGTAAGGGACCTTTTTAGAAGAGTACCCCGAACATAAGAACCAAGCCTTATGCCAAGCCTCCACCTACTTTAGATCCTATCCAAGTATCCTCCGACCTTGAGAGCCCTCATAAACAACCTAGAGAAGTCTCTGCGGATGGATTAGATCCACTAAGGAAAACAAAATTAGAACCTCTCACCTTTCTGATCTCCCATTACACCTACTTCACCCATGCCCACTCTTGATCCTAAATTTGATAAATTGACCACATATCTCAAAGGACCTAAGCCTTCCTTAGAGATCACTGATTCTTCCCCAACTATAGAGGAGATACAAAGGGAAAACCATCAGCTTCTCCAACAATTAGAAGAGAGGAAGACAATAGATGCACACCTTCAGGCAAAATTTAACTCCCTTCAACGGTTGGTCGATGGGATGACCCAATCTAACCACAACTTAAGAGAAAAATTAAAGCAACATAAGAGGCACAAGGCTAAGCCTACACAACAAGAATGAGAGGCTTCTAAAGCTGACTCTCCTCCACAAGCCTAGTTCCAAGGGATGATTTCTTTTTGTTTGTAGTGGGACCTGCAAAATCATCGGTGTGGGGGTATGTTGGGCCCGAGATATGATCATCTTCATGACATTATTATACACTTTTTTCCATATGTATATATGCATTTTTATCTTTCAAAGGAGATTTTTGAAGAATTTTATGGTAAAATGATATAATCGGCATGAGATACGTATAATTCGTGTTTTGTGATTCAATCAAGTTTAATTTATCATATTTTGTGGTTTCCAAAAGTTAATTCATGTTTTTTTGTTGTTACAGGGCAAAATGCACCATGTTTCTTGGTCCTGCACTTGTTCCGACACTTGATCCAACACTTGTTCCGGTACTTGATCCGACACTCGTTTCGGCACCCAGTATTGCACAAAAACACAAAGCAAGTTGGCGGTTATGGTATTGGTGGCCAGTGGTGGACAAATAGAGAACATGGTTTTTGTTTTTCATCGCCCCCTCCAACTACTAAGCTCACGACAACTTGATTTCAGTTGTCCAAAGAGGGGCACTTATTGGGTTCCTCCGTTTTGTTAGTTATGGATGCATTTAATGTAATTTACCAAATTTAGAAGTGGTTTGAACCTCCTTTGGTCGACCACTTGGGTTGTAAGCTTATAAATATCAATAGGATGCTCATTAGATTGTTAACCAAGTACCATAAGCATCAAAATTGCCAGAAAAATGATTTTGCTCTGTTTCTAGTTTTACATTGCCAGAATAGTGCCAAAACTGCGTTTTTGGACTTTTATGGTGAATTTGGCCTGCTGAGGTCGTGGTCTGCTTTTAGAGAGTGACCAAAAATTATTGGGGGGGCCATCATCAGTCTAGTAACTGTCTTCATGTCTATTTTTCATTTTTCTAATTTAAATTGTCTTTTCATTTTCCTGTGCATGTATATTTTTATTTAATTAATTAGTTTGTTGTAGCTTACTGTTTTACTTCTTTTTGCAGTTTAGATGATGATATGTGTTAGTATGTGTTGATTTCATATATTAAAAAAGGATTTCAAGTCTCTCTCTCACTATACTAATCTTGTGTGCAACGTAGATGTTACACTGTGCTTTCTTTTATATTTTTACAGTCAAGCTTAGAACAGATTTTTAATTAGAATAGAGCATAGTTTTAATCTAAGTTTTTTCTGACAAAGATTGATGGATGGATAGATTTGCTTCCAATTTTTGAATCATAGCATTCTTACTTTATTTTTAGATAGATTTCACTTTCTTAGTTATTGGTTAAATGTAATTGTCAATTCACTCTTTGATATCATGTTTTTAATTTCTGTTTTCAGTCATTTTCTTATCATAGTTTGAATGATTAAACTAGACATAGTATAGTTTCCTTTCATGCAATTTCCTTTCATAGATTAAGATGCAATTGAATTTATTAGTTAGATAATGATGATGTCATTATGATGTTGATGGTTTATACATGAATATGCAGGGTATTTAACATTACTTTTATCATGGCTAAGTTTTCTTTGGACTGTTTACTTCACACCTTTCATTTTTCCATTGAAATTAGTATTGAGCTTATACCATTAGAACTGTCCTTTGTTGTCAAGTGTCATTGAGATATCATCCGTCACCACCGAAGGCATTCACACAACCACCAACATCACATTTGAGTGTTTCATAGGTTAAAGTTAGTTTCTTTCTTTCATAAGTTAGAAGAGATAGTTTCTTGTTTTCATAAGTTTAGTTGATAGTCTTTCTTGCTTTCAATAGAATAGATTTCCTTTCATGCATTGCATTGAGCATTTAAATTTCCTTTCACACAAGATAACTAGTTTTTCATTAGGCATTTAGTTCACTTGCCTCTTAGGCTAGGTAGTTGTTCAATGAGAAGTCTTTGCTTACTTGTATTTTGCTTTATGCTTTTGCTTGCTTGTCTATTTTCTTTAATAGGTTAGTTAGGTGTTTTTGCTTGCTTGTCTATTTTCTTTAATAGGTTAGATAGGTGATTTTACTTACTTTCTTATTTATTTTATTTCATAGGGTAGTTTCTCATTGGATGTAGGTTCGAAAGTTAAAGAAGTTTGCTTCTGTCATTTTCTTATTGTGCTTAGTGGTTTTCTTTTGCTTATTGTTGAACTAGTTTTCTTTACATAGGGCTTTACTTGCTTTCTTAGGAACCATCCATTGATCCTTGGCCCAAAAGTACTTATATTACCTAGTTTCAATTTGCTTAGTAGGGTTTGTTCATTAGATAGGTTTGCTTG
The DNA here is from genome assembly GCA_009831015.1 of Picea engelmannii. NCBI lineage: Eukaryota > Viridiplantae > Streptophyta > Pinopsida > Pinales > Pinaceae > Picea > Picea engelmannii. The sequence goes on from ML784853.1 coordinate 361,137, forward strand.
AGTAGATTAGCCCTAGATAACTTTTTTCCTTAGTTAGTCTACACTCCTACCAACCTTTTTACCTTTGGCATTTATTTTGCTACAACTCTAAGTTTACTTACCCCGAGTTGGAAATTTAATTGAGGGTAGTTTAGTGTCTTTTTTAGTACATATAAAACACCTAACACTTGCCAGCCAGACGACCCAAGTATTCTACTTCTGATGTGCCAAAAGTACATTTAGACTGTTTCGGGAAAAGTTGGTGCTGAGAGAGTAGATGGAGAACTTGATCCACATGAGAAAGATGGTATGTCCGGGTTTTCTATAGATGAGGATATTATCAAAGAAAACTAAGACAAAATGGCAGAGAAAAGGACGAAAGACATGATTCATGAGGCTTTGGAAGGTGGAGGGGGCATTACACAAGCCAAAGGGCATGACCAAAAACTCATAGTGGCCCTCATGAGTTCTAAAGGCAGTCTTGGGAATGTTTGCCTCTTTCATACGTATCTGGTGGTAGCTCGAATGAAGATCCAATTTAGTGAAGAATTGGGTGCCACTCAATTCATCCAGGAGGTCGTCAATGACAGGAATGGGGAATTTGTCTTTGATGGTAAGTTTGTTGAGGGCACGAAAGTTGGGACACATTTTCCAAGAAAATTATTTCTTTAGGACCATGACAACAGGAGAAGAGTAGGGGCTCGTACTAGGGTGGATAACGCCTGCATTAAGGAGTTCCTGGACCATTTTCTCAATTTCATTTTTTTGGGAAAAGGGGTGACAATACAAACATATATTGGGAGGAAGGCTTCTGGGTACAAGGGGAATGGAATGATAATGAACACCATGGGAAGGAGGGAGTCCTTGGGGAGTGGAAAAGACCAATTGATGTTTAGAAATTATGGCTTGGAGGTCTTGCGGGACCGAGGGTGTCTCTATTGCTTGTATGGCATGGAATTGGGCGATAACACCAGAATGACCTTTTTTAGCATATTTTCCATGCGATGGGAACTAATGATCTCAGGTGAACCGAAACTGATGCCTTGGAACTTATATTGGTGGCCCTCCTGGTCGAATTGCATGGTTAAGTCTTTAAAATCCATGAGAATGGGACCCAAATTCCTTAGCTAGTTTTCACCCAACACAATGTCACAACCTCCCATGTCGATATCAAACATATGGGATTTCAGGTGGTACTCACCAATTTGGAGACACACATTTTCACAACGTCCTCCACATTTCATGGAACCACCATTGGCAATCATGATTTGGAAATTATTGATGGCATGGATGTAGCAATGAGTTTCTTGGGAAATGCGACGATGAATAAAACTATGGGTGCTTCCACTATCAACCAGAATAATGACCTTCTGATGCTTGATGTAACCGATTAGCTTGAGGGTTTGGGGAGCGGAGAATCCAGTGAGAGAATTGAGGGAAATGACTGGTTCTACTTCGGAAGGGTATGAGGGAGGGGTTATGTCAGTGGATTCAGATGACTCAGACACAAGGGGAGTTTCTACATCCTCTTTCGAAATATCCTCGGAGATGGCCATAAAAATATTTTGTTCTTTACACTTGTGGCCCTGAAAATATTTTTCATCATAGTTATAAAAAAGGCCTTTGAGTTGGTGTTCATCCATTTTATCCCTGGTCAATTTTTGGATCTTTAGTGGAGCAGAGGGAGTAGTGGGATTTACTGGTTTAGGGTGAGGGATAAAGGATGGTTTTCGGTTTTGAGAAGATACAACTTGTTGTGCTTCTTTAGCTATTTTAGTAGCCTCCACCCAACTCTGAGGCCTAGACATGAGGACATGGGCCCAAATATCATCCTTAAGGCTGCTGATAAAACACTCTCGAAAAAAGGCATCAGACATGCCGTCTGTTCTAAAATCCAGGTGCTCAAATGCAGCTATAAAATCTTCCACTATTCCTAATTGTTTCGAATTTGTCAAATGACCCAAATGGTTGGTGTCAGTGTCAAAGCGTTCATAAAGCTCTGCCACAAAGTGTGTCCAAGCAATATACCCTTGATGAGAGGTTTTTCTCCATTGCCACCATTGCCACCATTCTTGATCTATATGGAGAACACCATATCGAAGTTTGGCCAAGTCATCTATAATGGCGTATAAAGAGAAATAATGTTCCATTTGAGTTACCCAACCAATGGGGTATGAGCCATCAAATTTGGTCACATCTACCCGCGACAGGCGTAGGTCACGTTGAAAGTGATGGTTCTGAGAGTTATTGGAATGAGAGGAATGGTCACCTTTAGGATGTGGAGGTGAGGAAGACGAAGGGTTATTTGTAGGGATATGAAGTTTGGTGTAGAGTGCCGAAAAGACTGATTCAAGCTGGGTGGCGAGGTCTTGTATGATTTCCTCGATTGAGGACTGCATGGTGGTATTGATGGCTGCAACATTGGCACTGAGTTGTTTCACTTCTTGTTGGGTTTCAATGAGACCATATTGCAAGGTGTTAAAGTGAGCTTCCAAGTCTTGGCTACGGGTATGGGCCATGAGGATGGGGGAACTGAAAAGGAGTGGGCTAGGTAAAAAATTTTGCCGAAAAATGATATGGATGAATGTGATAAGGGAGAAGAGATGAATCCAATGGAATAGGTATCAAATACTGTCTATATTTTTTTATTTATTTTTTACTTGTGGAGTTATACTCCGGTCTGAAGAATACTGCAGAGAGAAAATGACCAAACGCTTAACCAGAAAGAAATGTGTATTTACTTGGCAACCCGAAAACAATTACGTGACAATAGATCTTATCTGTTTTAATTTGTTTATGTTTCTATCCCCAAGGGTTATACAGACAATGGTTTGCCTTGTGCTATAGCTCTCTGATATACGTGTGAGGTCCAACAGTAGTACTCGGCCCAATATCTCAGGGCACTAACTAAGGAGGATAGACTATACCCTTAACCGTACTACTCGACTACCCAGGTACTAGAGAGTATCTTCCCGAGTGCTATTCTCGGTGACATTATAGAATTCAGGTGGCCGATCGGTTTATCTAAAGAGGGCTTTAGGTAATCTAAGTCGATCCGTACACAGGTGTTGTCTGATGCGCTACCACTCAAAGGGGTACCAACATGGGTTACAAGGGTGGCCAACATATGTGCGCTTAAGTACCACTTATATTTCCTACGTGTATGAATCCCTCAACCATGGGTTTATGCGTGTAACGACATATCTATGTGGCTTAAAGACGTCGAAATACGTCTCTACCCTGGAAAAAAAAATTAACCCACACTTTCTGCTGAGGAAAGTTCTATGATACCACTTGTAATATACCAGATATAAAATGTATGCAGAACAAAAATAAAATGCTAGAATGGAAGAATAACAACAATATAACCATAACATTCACCACAATAGCACTGAAATGATAAGAGAATAATAACATAAATAACACTTTGAATTTGAAAGCAATGTTCACAGGCCTCTTCGAGGGGGCAACCTCCAGTTGAGAAGATATCTATTACAATAATATCCAAGTTAGGGTTCTCATACCCTCGACTCCTATTTATACTAAAAAGAAGCATCTAGAGGAAGATCCTTCTAGAAGTGGAAGCTTCTATTAGGTATTCTTACATACACCTTATTCTATTTTATTGAAAGGCCTTATTAATATTGACCTTTATTACATCCAAATATATTGTTCTACCTATGTGTGGGTTAGGACCCTAACAGTTGGGGTATATATTCTGTAAAAAAGGGTTACTAGTGGATCCTCTAAGATTGTAGTCATTTTCAATTTACCACCACCAAAATCAGTGCGCCAATTGAGAGAAACACTGGGACATATAGGCTATTACATGAAATTCATAAAGGGGTATGCACAGATTATTGCACCAATGGAAAAACTATTAAAGAAGGATATCAGATTCCAGTGGAATGAGGACTATCAACAAGTTTTGGACACCCTAAAAGAAAATATGGTCACAACACCTATCCTAGTATTCTCAGACTGGGAAAAGAAATTTCATGTGCATGTAGATGCATTAGCCATAACACTTGGAGAAATTCTGGCACAACCAGGACTAGGAAACTTAGACCATCCCATAGCCTTTGCAATCATAAAATTGTCAGAATCAGAGAATAATTACAACACCACAGAAATAGAAGGCTTAGCCATGGTATATGCACTTTAGAAGTTCATGCACTATTTGATGGGTAAACATTTTAATATGTTCATAGATCATTCTGCCTTAAAATACTTATTCAACAAGCTAGTGTTGGGAGGGAGGATCTATAGATGGTTGTTGTTATTTCAAGAAATTTATTTTGAAGTGATAGTCAAACTAGGGAAGCTGAACGCATGACCTGATCACTTGTCAAGGGTAAATAATGGAGAAGAACCTACCAACTTGGAAGACAACTTCCCTGATTCATAGTTGTTTTCAGTACAAGTAGTTGACGAATACTTTGTTGATATTATTGAATACTTAAGTACAGGGATTGCGCCACAATAATTTAGCACTGCGCAGAAGAAAAATCTGATAATTAGAGCTACAAAATATCAATTGATTGTAGGACAATTATACAAAATGGGCGCAGATAGAATTTTGATAAGGTGTTTACTAGAGCATGAAAGGCCTAGAATTTTAGCAGAATCTCATGAGGGAATAACTGGAGAAAATTATGCAGGAAAATATATTGCGCAGAAGGTATTGCACGCAGGATTATGGTGGTAAACAATTCATAGACATGCCAAGGAATATTTTCAGACATGTGATGTCTGTCAGAGGGTGGCAAAACCCAAAAAAAGGGATGAGATGCCCCTAATATCACAAGTAACTTTGTAGGTATTTGAAAAATGGTAAATAGACTTTGTTGGACCAATCAATCCACCAACGAGAAGGTCAGGAGCTAGATATATTATTACTATGACATAATACTTAAAAAGATGGGAAGAAACAACACCATTCAAAGACTGCAGCGCAAATACATCATCACACTTCCTGTTCGAGAAAGTGATCACCATGTTTGGTTGTCCAATAATTTTGATGAGTGACCAAGGTACTCATTTTATCAACAGTACTATCAAATCTATGACTGAGGAGTTTGAAGTCTATCACTTGAAGAGTACACCATATCATCCTCAGGAAGATGGAACAATAGAAGATTTTAATAAGATCTTCGAGAATGCTCTAACAAAGATCTGCAATGTTAACAAGGATGATCGAGACTTGAAAATTCTAGCAGTATTATGGGTACTACATGAAATAAGTTGGCAGGACAAACACCATTCATATTGGTGTATGGGCAGGAAGCAGTAGTGCAATTAGAATTTTTGGTACCTAGTCTATGCATAGTTGAAATTACCAACATGATAGAAAGAGACATAGCAAAGGAAATATTAAATCAACTAATGGAGATGGAAGAGGATAGGATTCTGGTAGGATTTCACCAAGAAGTACAAAAAGCAAGAGACAAATCCTGGCATGAAAGACATATCAAGAGGAAGAGTTTCAAGGAAGGAGACCTAGTTTTTCTTTATGATAGTAAATGTTTTCAACATCCTGGAAAATTTAGAATGCATTGGCTAGGGCCCTATGAAGTAAATACTATCATAGATGGAGGATATATGTAGATAAAGGATCTGATAGGAACATAAATGAAGGGAATGATCAACGAGAGTCGACTAAAACTTCACAGGGACAACCGACCTCCTAAAACTTAAAAGTTACAATGTAATAAGAAAACATGTACATAGTATATTATAGTATAAGCTAGGAAAAAAAATGACAAAAAGACATAAAAAGGAGAAAAAGAAGGAAAAATAAATAAATAAATAGAAAAGAAAGAAAATACAAAAACAATGGAAAAAGTCGCGCTCAGTAATTATCGGGACAAACATCAACAGACAACACACAATAAAAATTGAAGTTGGCGAAAATGCAAGAAAAAAGTGAAAAACGAATATGACCGGGTCTATAAAAGGAGGAAAACACATAGCTATTCAACACTTCGAAAATTTGGAGGTCGAAGCGAGGAAAATAATACGTGTCCGAGTTATTAGTTTATCAAGAAGAAAACCAGGTTGTGAAAGATAGAAAGGATGACTCCACCCAAGTTTGGCGCAGCAGGACAATTTGTTTGGATTACTCGATAGGGCCAAAGGAGCAAGGAGAGAATGCAGTAGCTTGAGCATGTTACCACCTCAGACCCATAATACATTAGCCCAACATAGGTCGAGGAAGAGCTCCCTACAACATAGCAAGGAGAAATAGGGCAGATCTCTAGGGCTTGAAACATAATTGAGAACCCTAACCCCGAGACACCCACAAATCTAAAAAAAATAATGGGACCACGAAGAGGTGTTGGTGGAGGACATCACTAACTAAACAAATTATGTAGGGGAAGAAGAGGGCGAAGAAGATGCATAGGTAGGAACATTTGTTGTGGGCCAGAAAATAAAAATGCCAGAATCCATGGAAATTACCCTCCCATTTCTCCCAAACGCAGTCATCACTGTCGATGACATGCTGGGAAAGGTACCCAAGCTGAAGTACACTGACCATGACGTGCGCGACACGACCAAGTTTCCAAATTTGGTTGAGGAGAACTAATTGAAAAACATAGGGGAAATTGGACCCCTAGGTTGACCCGTTTTGGAGCCCGCACAGTTGATCCAAGTGGATATAGGTGGCCACCCACCTTTTTCGACTGGCTCAAAACAATTTTCTGGCAATTTTGGCAATTTACTATTTTTAGCAGGTTTTAACTTCTGGGGCCATTTTGAGGGCCTAAATGAAGGTTTTTATAGATATAGGTTATAAATTATATTTTAAGGCATAATTTATCCCCCAAAATGAATCTCCTCAACGATACCTTTCCAACGAGCTATCACACGCCTAAAACGAAGATCGTATGCAAAAGTTATGACCCCGAGAAGTTGATGTACTCACTTATCCAAACGGGGCCCACATGAATTTTGGCGCTTCATCTCCTAGGGTTAGGTTTTTGGATGTCTAGGACTTTTGGCATTCCTTTTTATTGTAAAAAATCCTTTAGAGCCTCATTTTAATCATCTTCTTTCGAATGCGAGTAGCCATCACATCTCTTCTCAGAGATAAGTTGCCACCATTATATCGAGTCTTTCACTTTGTATTTTACAGTCTCTGTACATTTATTTCATTAATAGAAATTGTGTATTACTGTATATATGTGTTTATGGTTGCATCTCTGATATATTTTTGTTATATTATTGAATATCTACGATATGTATGTGCATTTATTTATTATATCTCCGATCTCATTTCGTGTCGAAAATAATCCGGATCAGTGGTATCAGAGTAGGATGTTCTTGGTCATTTTTTTTCTAGTGCATGTCCTCGATGACGTCTGAGTATAGCAAGTTAGGTCTCGAGCTTGTCTCTCTTGAGGAAAATCTCTCTCGCACACCCAAGAAACCCTCAATGGCAGAAGAAAAGAAAAATGACGGAGCAAACGATCCTATTAGTCTGTTTCTTGAGAAAGGTCTCACACGACAGAGGGACGAAATGATGGAGAATTTTTCCCGCATCCGTCAATGCCTGCCAATAGAAATAGGTGCATCTTCATCAAGCGACCACTTTGGAGGCACCTCGCCTTTCAAGGTACAAGTTAATTTTGATATTCCTGTATTTGAAGGACAGATAGATGTAGAAGCCCTAGAAAAATGGTTAAATCTGCTAGAAGGTTATTTCTCTGTTCACAATTTTTTTGACAAAGAAAAGATCACCTTTGCACTCCTTAAATCTCTCCCCAATGTCAAACATTGGTGGGAAACTTATTGGGAGAAGAGTTCCACAGAGGAGTCTAAAATATATGGGGCCGACCCACTTGGGATTTTTTTGTGGATGCGGTAAAGGAACAATATTACCCTATTGGAAACTATGAGGACCAGTACATGAGATGGAACACACTGCGGCAAGAGAGGGGCCAAGGAGTTCCAAAGTTCACCAATACCTTCCATACCTTGCACACCAAGTTGGGTATCAAAGACTCCGAACGACATTTGGTTCTAAAATATCGTGGGGCTCTACACAGATACATCCAAACTGAAATGGATTTTCTGGACATCTCATCACTCGGTGCTGCCTATCGATATGCTGTTAAAATTGAGAAGAAATTTAAGCACTAGAACAAATGAGATTTTTGTTCTGCAAATCTGCAACAACCAAAGTATGAAAAATACATCCCTAACAAACAATCTCCCGAAAACCAGTCCAAGCCACATGAAAAGAAGGGTCACAGGAAGACAAAGAAGGACACCAAAAAATGGTGCGATTTCCACAAAATCCCCTGGCACAACACCGATGAATGTCACTCAAAATAGTCATTGGTGGCCGAGATCAAAGACAAGGAGCTGAACCCTGATTCAGAATCTGATTATGAAAATACTGGTAAAGGACAGATCATTGACGTAGACCCCACTACTATTGTCATGACCGCAACAATTCAACCAGAAGAACCAACAGATCATGAAGAGGGGGAGTACCTTTTTCATTCATAGATGTGGGTGAAGGGGACCCCACTGCATTTTATTGTTGATAGCGGAAGCCAGAAGAACCTCATCTCAGCAGAGGTCATCAAATAGTTGGGATTGTCGACAACACCACAGCCGCAACCATACACCATCGGGTGGCTTCGCCAAGGATGAGATCTCTGTGTCAGCCAGCAATGTCAATTGTCATATGGCATCCAACCTTTCAAGGATGAGGTATTATGTGATGTTGCCCCACTAGATGTCTGTGATGTTCTCTTGGGCCAACCATATATGTGGAGACTCCATGTTGTTTACAAGTCTCGACCCTGTAGTGTCATTGTTACTTTGGGGGGTCATCTCTACAGAATACCAGAGGTAGTTCCAACTATTGTTCCACCTAAAAAGTGTCGCAAGGTAGTATCTCATACTGCAAAATTCAGCTTCTTCACAGTCTGTTCAAAAGGGGAACAAGAGGACACTGCAACCACTATAGCCTCGCCCCCTGCACCTTCTATCCAACAGAAGAAGGTCGACAAGGTTGCAACAAAGAAAAAATATTCTTTCTTCACACCTTCCTCTCATGTAGCTCGACTTGTTGAATAGCCTCAACTTCAACAGGTTCATGACAGACTTCCCAAACTAAGCAGCGCAACGTCTCCAACAATACAAGCAGCTCACCAAGATGCACATCCAACAAACGCTTTTCCCTCTCCCCCAGGAACTCAATGCAATGGATAACATTGCTTCCTAAGGAGGGAGGATTGATCCAGGTGGATATCATTGGCCACCCATCTTTTCTGACTGGCTCAAAATAGTTTTCTGGCAATTTTGGCAATTTACTATTTTTAGCAGGTTTTAACTTCCGGGGCCATTTTGAGGGCCTAAATGAAGGTTTTTCGAGATAGAGTTTCTCAATTATAGTTGAAGGAATGATTAATACCCCAAAATGAATCTCCTCGATGATACCTTTCCAACAAGCTATCACACGCCTAAAACGGAGATCGTATGCAAAAGTTACGACCCCGGGAAGTTGATGTACTCACTTACCCAAACGGGGCCCACATGACTTTTGGCGCTTCATATCCTAGGGTTAGGTTTTTGGATGTCTAGGAATTTTGGCATTCCTATTTATTGTAAAAAGGCCTTCAGAGCCTCATTGTAATCATCTTCTTGCGAATGCGAGTAGCCGTCACATCTCTTCTCAAAGATAAGCTGCCACCATTCTATCGAGTCTTTCACTCTGTATTTTATAGTCTCTGTACATTTATTTCATTAATAGAAATCGTGTATTACTGTATATCTGTGTTTATGGTTACATCTCTAATATATATTTGTTATATTATTGAATATCTGTGATATCTCTGTGCATTTCTTTATTATATCTTCGATCTCATTTCGTGCCGAAAATAATCCGGATCAACAGTGTATCACGAGGCATTACAACTAAGGGATTATGAATCTCTTAGACATACCACATTTTGGGCGCGGCAAGAATTTCAGCCTATGTGTCAAACAAATAGTCTCCCACATCCATGAAGGCATCCTATGGATGGAAATACCAATGCATATCAACATGGCATTGATTTCAAAGATCGTAAGACTGGCCATAGTCGGTGTGCAGCCCAAAGAATACTTAGAGAACAAGGTGCATGAGAAAGAACTGGAAGAACAGTTTAAAGAACAGTTCGACACCACTCAGGGAAATATAGGCATTGACATCAAACATATTAATAACAATGTGACAAGGTTCGCCAACAAACTGATGGCATGTAAATTGTTGAGGAAGTGTCATAGAGAGGAAATTCCAGTAGACATCACTACAACGACAACGCAGTGCACTAAGGGAGTTATGTTTAGATGGGCACCATACATGTTGAACTAGTTTTTGATAGACTGTCACGATGCACAGGATAATGGAACTGAGTTCCATTATTCTTGGTTGATAATATTGATAGCATTGGTAGGGTTCCATGAGCCCAAGTTCTCATCCTTCTTGGACAGGATGGGAAAGTGTTATGAGGCCAAGTATGAGACCCTCTAGAAAGAAAAGGACAATAAGACACAACAAGAAAATAACACAGTGTTTTCCATGCTACTAGAATAAATCCAACATTTCACAATGAATGTGTGGTGCATACATATGGAGGTAGTGCAACAGCCATATGAGATAGCCAAATTCAAGGCATCCCGACATCATGTATGGATCCAAGCCACAAGGGATCCCAAAAAGGCATGGTTGAAGATGCAGTATTGCATCACAGGGGAGGAAGCGGACTGGATCATCAAAGATTGTCTTGCATAGTGGCAGTCACAAGTAAAAAAAACAACCATGAGGATAGGCACAATGCATTCCTCCAAGCCCAAATATACGAATGAAGCATGCTCATCATCCCGAATAGGTAGATCGGTTGACAATACCAGGACAGCCACAACGCAGAACCAACCAAGTGGGAGAAATGTAGTACCAAAATGGCTGAGGATGACACCCACAGACACAAGGAAAGGAAGCTAGCCATAGGGTGGGAAAAAGGAGACGACACAGGCCACAGTAGAAAGAGGCCAAGGAACAACAAGTGGGGCATATCCCTCACATCCAGCAAGGAATCCCACGCAAGGAAATATGTGCGCAAGAAGAGAAAATATGAGATAGAGGACCCAAACACCACCCTGACATGGGATGATGTGAAGAAGTGGTTATATTTGCAGAGGCGCAATGAGAAGAAATCATGGATAATCTCCTAGAGGTTCATGAAAACATATAGAAACTACGAATCCGGGTAGAATCATAGGCCACTACATAGCCACGAGAGAAGACACAGTGGCCACGTGCACATAAATAAGGTGAAGAGACTATGCAGTTTGTTGTCTAGAGTAGGGAAACCTTTTTTGTAACATGCCAAATGATCAAGTTTGATCAGGAGACGACGTAGAAACCCTTGGAGGAAGTGGAACAAGTTGATATGGTCATGGCACACATACCTACAAAGGCCTTATATAGGATACATGACAGTTTCATGAAAGAAGTGCATTCGAGATCCCACATGAATGCCATGAATTTAGAGGTGGGCAAAGGGGTCGCAGAGATTATCCAAATAACTTGCAACCAAATAACCGTGGAGAAGGAGGAAGAGAAAGAACGTGCATACATACTAGAGTAGGGATTGACAGTGGCGTACAACTGCATCCCAAAAAATGTGCAAGCAACAAAGAGAAGTGCAGAGGAGAAAATCAACCTCAGCGCTCAAACAATCAATAAGTACAGGAAAGATATCGAGGAACTAAGGGAAAATCTCAATCTCATGACTCCTCCTGAGGTCTGATCATAGAGGAAAGAATAAGTTGCACTCCAAATGGTGGAGATGGAGAAACAAGTAAGCGCAACCAAATAACTATTCAATGAATCCGCAGAGCTTTGGACATCACTGGAAGAGGATGAGTAGGCCCAACAGTGGGACTAGGAAGAAGAAAGACTCAGCGTAGCCATACAAGACCTCAAATAGAGGCATAAAACAATTAACATCACAGAGCACCTAAAGGGTACTCAAGATATGAAGAAGTTGTATTTAGAGTTGAAAGAAGCGCAGATGTAGAAGCAGGAAAGACAAGTGCAAGTGTAACCCCTTCAAGAGAAATCAGCGTAGATGATCATGTAGTTGGAGGAGGAAAATAAAAACATGACAAAATCACAAACAGAGTGCACAACACCAATCCAGGAAGAGACCACAATGAAAACAGTGGAGGTAGTCACATGAAAAGTTGCGTAGATAAGAGAAAGAGGAAAGGAACTAAAGGGAAAGTTCCATAGCCTTGCAGAGGTGGTTTAGGGAGCGTGCACTTCCTAGGTGTCTCGGGATGAGCCACATGTCAGTGTTTGGGTCCTGTTGGGTGCAAGCCTATTTTGAGGAAATACCTATTTTTGGAGGGTAAAACCCAACTTTGGAGAAGAACAACTGGCAGGAAAAGTAGCATGTGCGAGGGAAAGCCACATGCAAAGGAGGAAAGCATGAAAGGCATGCAAGAAGGAAAACATAACCATGTTAGGGTTAGGGTTTTGGTAATATATTTTAACAACTAATAATATTGTAAAATAGGATAAATAAGAACCTAGGAGTTCTAGGTTGGGGTTCATTCTTTTTGTTCCAAGTTTGTTTCAAATTTTTAGAGACTATTGTGTTTTGGGACTATTAAGAGTCCAAATTAGTTTTGATCCATTTTTGTAAGTTGTTGACTTTTAGAAGAGTAAAGTAGTTAATATTGAGGGTTAGATCATAGGCTAAGGAGCCTAATGTGATCTAGTCATCCTCACAGAGGTTGTGGAACCTTTTTCATGGTTTTATGGTCGGAATTGTAGTGTGCGCAATGCCATTATTGCAACAAACATAATTAAAGAGCCTAAGAAGGTAGATATCTGTGGATGTAGCCTAGGAGGGGGTGAACCACGGTAAAATCTATGTTATGTGTGTTGTGATAGCATATTTTCCTTCTGTCGGTAGTTAGATTATGAATGTATGAATTAATAATTCAGTTATATATATTAGAATGCATGCATAGGCTTAATAGATGTATGAATATTGAGGAATATGACTGGATAAATTGTAATGATCCCAAGCCAAATTCTTTCTTGGAATCACTAACTACTACTACTTTATTGAGTTATTAAGTGCATACAAGATTCATCAACACATGGAGATCACAATATATTCAAGATGTATAAGCACAAGCAAAGATCTTACCTTTTTATTATGAGCAATGTAAGATTAGTACAATAGATGGCCGATCTGGCATAAACTGTGGATGGTCGTACAAGCAATAGATATGAGCTGCTACAAAATGCTCCCGCTAATACAAAATAATGCCTCCAAAGGCTGAATAAGAAATGAAGATCAATACAAGCAGATCTGAATGCCAAACTCTCCAGCTGAAGAATGCCACGCTCCAATAGAAGGCTGAAACCCTCAATAACTCGGCCCTACTGCCAAAAGTGTCCAATCACCCTAATAAATATGCCAATTGATAGATCGGGTGATGGTAAGAATAACCCAGGTGCCTGAATCTCCAAGATCCCTCTCAATCTCCGTATATCTGAATTTCCCACTGAATGGGGTGCCCCACTAGATGACTGGAACCCTAGATGGTTCGGCCCTGATGAAGGAGGCCTCTAAATGATCTGAAACTCTCCAAGAATATATATCGGGTGATGGTAAGAATAACCCAGGTGCCTGAATCTCCAAGATCCCTCTCAATCTCCGTAGATCTGAATTTCCCACTGAATGGAGTGCCCCACTGGATGACTAAAACCCTAACTGGTTCGGCCCTGATGAAGGAGGTCTCCAAATGCTCTGAAACTCTCCAAGAATATAGATCGGGCTATGAGAATCCCATGGGAGAAGTTTCAGACTCAGATCTCAAGAAGATCTCCCTAGATCTGAGTTTTATTGAATTACAAGATGTCCCCTATGGCTCCAAGACGTCCGAATCTGCAGACAAATGTAGAATGATGATAACCCTCCAAAAAATCCCTCAAAATGATGGTCATGCCCCTTCTGAAGCACTAGATGGAGATGGGCTGAGACTAGAATGGTGTGGAGGAGTCTTTCATCCCCGAGACCAAGTTGTGGAACAAGGTGAGTGGATATTTCACCACTAAGTTTCTCACAAGGGTTTGTACATCAAACCCCCAAATTGAATGCTCAAGAGCAATAGCAAATGCTAATCCAAAACCAGAATGAATAATAGGTGCACCCCAGCCTCTTACTTATACTTCTCCTTCTAATTCTCTGTTGAGTTAGGTTAACTCCCAGGGTTAATCTTCTATTTTTCAGTTGAGTTATCTTTTACTCCTTTATCCTTTTCCTTTCTTAAGTCAACTTAAAAATATAACTTTTAACTTCTTGACTTTCCCCCCCTCAGTGTGAGACTATGACCTAGTGGGGGTGCCCAGGCCACTGAGTCTCCTCATCACCTCTCTAAGAGGTGGGGGACATTACATAAATATGGTGAATGTATGAGGAAAGTATATTATCATCCCATATCCCCACTCCTTCCTAGAATGAAAGAACTTGAGATTTTTAGTCACCCATAGAACTATATCAGGTGAGATTGCGCTATACATCTTGTGTGTTGGGTTGTCTTCTAGATTACAAGGAGGACCGATAGTTTTAGAGGGTTTTCTTGGAAACCTGTTTAGATATGAACCTGAGTCAGCCCAATTAGATAGAGAGAGGGATGAATAAGAAACATATTTTATCTTTTTCCATATACATTCCCTCTGAGCCTTCAGCCCCTTCTTCCTATGAAATGAAGTACAATTCCTTCTTGGGTCAGTACACGCAAAAACCACAAAATATAAGGAGATGAAAATGATGAAGTATGAAAAATGATAAGTATGATCGAGAATGGAATGACAACTCGTCAAGGGGACCTACCAGTAGAAAACCCATTGCCAAGGGTGACCAATTACTAGTGAACATTGTCAACCACCAAGGTGAAACAAGGAAAAGAGCATAATTTCCAAGCATAAGTTTTGTAATCAAAAGTGACTTTAAATACAACATACTCAAATTCCTCAAGTATTAAAGTGACACTTACCACAATACCTGACTTGTACCTCATGGAGAAAGACCCATCGTCTTTCGAAAGAAAGTTGATGTGGTGAATTCCATAGTGATCAATCCATGATGTGTGGTGGTGAAGTGGGTCTTTGTTTGTGCATGTGGACATTGGTATTCATCTATCTCTTGGTATTCCATGTCTAAAACCTGAGGGCCTCGATACATCATCTCCTTAGTTATCCCTATAAATTGTGAATAACATATGGCTCCTACTTGGTGACATGTACTCACCATAAAGTGCATGAGAACCTTAACATCTCCTATCTATACATGTGCCTACACCGAAACATAAAACCATAAAATCTATGGTGGCTCACTCACCCTTTTCTCATATAATAAAAAATCCAAAATTTCAAAAATGAAAACTAATGTAGAAAATAATTTATTTATTTATTTTTCCTATAATATGATGAAAGAGAAACATGTAAATCAATAATGAAATCAGAGAAAAATGAAAATCATAGATGAAATGAAACTAAACTACCATGATAAATCTAGATGAAAATGCAAGAAAGTAAGATGACCTACCTACTCACCTGGGGCTTGGGCCCTAAATAAGTCAAGTACCATGAATGTAGGGTCCTCATCCACTGGTAATGGCATATTTCTCCCATGCATGGCCAACAAGTAGTACTTCTCTTTCTCAAACTTTTTCTTGATGAAGTAAGGGCCAAGCCAAGAGTTGTTATTCTTTTGATCATATTTTGGTTTTCCCTTCCTCTAATCCCACATGAATGCAATACTTCCTTCACTGTAGATGATGTAAGGTATATTATCGGTGTAGGGGTATGAAGGTGGATTTGTGTTTAGTGCATCTTTAATAACATTCTCACATTATTTGTCCCCTTTGTCTCCTTCTTTCTGCAATATCTTGATGGACCCTCATTCCTTCCCTTGAAATTTTGCTAGCTTCTGCTTATATTATTGGGTTCTTGGAAACAATGTATCCATACAATCCTCCTGCATGAAAGGTATATTGTGAGGATCATATTCAATGGGAAGTAGACCTTCATAAAACTTGATGCAGGAGCATCTCTCCACGTCAGCCAACCAGCCAGCCAACCACGCCAAGCGCACGCATCTGATGCTAAAGAGAGGCGCAATCCTCATTTAAATCTGTGTTGAATGTAATTAAAGGCTTAGGCTGTTGAGCCAAAAATCCATGCCTTTGCATAGGCTGTAGAAAAGATCTGCCTTTAATGTTTGTATGGCTGAGATTTAGATCCGATAGCAGACTAGACAGCCCATTGAATGCAATTGAATAGGGTAGGTAGGTTGGAGGGAAGCGCTCGAAGAGCCCCCTTGAGTAAAAGAGATTTCCATATCTCATTTTGTAGTTGTCGTAGAGAGAAGTTGAAGTTGTAGTTGTGTGAGAATATGCATGTAGAGAGAAGAAGAGAAGAGATGAGACCTTGTTACAGACCATGCTCAGGAACACCTTTGTAAAGAGGCATTTTTATTAATATAAACAGAAGCAGTTTTTCCTGCATGTATTCTGTGTTGAATGAATGTTTGTGTGTGTTCCATTGTATGCTATGAATGTATGTTGTTATCATGCATTTGCAGGAGTGTGTCTGATTTCAGGTGAAGGTCTTTGAGGCTTCACACCAGGAGGGTGTGACAGAACACTGCGGGTTCTGATAGCCGTGCATAGAGGATGCATTTCAGAACACTGCGGGTTCAGACAAAGACGTGCTGTAGCACAAGAACTGGAGTCAAAAACTCAAGAGGAAGACCTCAAGGTTGTTGAACACCTTGGAGGCAAGGATGTGTAGGAGAGACACAGTTGCAGACAGAAGCTCTGAGGAGTTCTGTGAAGCTCTGCCAAGTGGGCATTGAGGCAATGCAAGGAGTGCACAGAGAGATAACTCTACTGTGAGTTCTTAAGAAGAAACAAAATCACTGAGGATTCTGAGAGCTCTGCAAGGTGGGCATTGAGTGGGTGCATAGGTGCACAGGAGACAGAACTGTTGGAAGTTCTGAGAGGGTACTCTGCCAGGTGGGCATTGAGTAGGGGTGTAGACAGGCACAGAAGAGAAGAGAACTCTTTTGAGTTCTGTGATTTGAGGGAAGAATCCACTGAGGGATCTTCACAGGGTTGTTGAACACCCCGAAGGCTCAGCAAGGGGTTGCTTGAGCAGAAGGATATCCAGGAGGGCATCCAAACATTCTCCATCTAAAGAAGAAAGGAAGAAGGACAAAATACCTTAGGGATCTGAGTGTTAAGAAGCTCAGGAGAGACAACACTGAGTGTGCATGTGAAGACTCTGCAGAGGCGTAGAAGTCAGAGAATCCTTTGAGGATTCGGGAGTAAAAGCTCAGGAGGAACAACGTTTTCATATGCGTGGATAAGCTCAGGGTCGAAGATCCGCAAGAGGAGAAATGAGGAAAGGGTCAAGGCCTTTGGGAACTTGGAGTTTTTCCAAGTGCTGGAAGAAAGTGCACAAGCTCAGGAGGGATCACAGTAGGGAGGAATATATCTGGACCGTTGGTTTTCACATCTAGGGAGAAGCAAGAGGAGCGCGCAAGAAGAACGGATCTAGACAGTTGGATCTTGATCCAGAGACCCGACATCCATTGGATCTACAGAGAGTTGCGAGGGAGATAACCTCGTAAACAAGAGGAGAAATGTCTCGGAGGAATTCCTGACACATATAGGGACATCGAGGCGTCGGGAGTCGGGATATCGAAATTCCTGTGGACAGGAGATCTGGTAAGTCCACCTTGAAAACCCCGACACAAATCTGGGCCATCCGTTTGAGAGAGGACACGTGTCACGTGATCGTCCATTTCGGAGATCTAGACACTAGACATCGATATATCGACACTCGGGAAATCGGAGTTCCTAAGGTCGTGAAAGTCGAGACATCAGAAGTCTTAAAAACACGAGGGGTAATCTAAACCGTCCATTCTTAGGATGCATGGCAGCAATTGAGCGATATCGGGAAAAGTTCCGAAAGGAGAATCATTAATTGGGAAATCGCAAGTCGGGATATCGAGAATCCCGTGGACAAGAAGTCCTTGCAACTTGGAATCACGAAGTCTGAAACCCCGACAAGGGGGAGAAAGATCCATCGTTATGGGGCCTAGATGACGTTAGGTTGGAGAATCAGGGATCGGGATATCGGGGATCTCGTGCACAAGGTGTTTATGCATTTCGGCATTGCGATGTCTGAAACCCCGAAGGGAGGTAGGGCTGCGGTGTTGTGAGATAATAGTCATGTGGACCAAGAATCTAGCCAAAAGGGGCTAAGGGCCAAAGACGGGGAGTTGGATCATCGGTGATCGGGAGATCATGAGGATAGAGGTTCATGACATCAAGAGTCGCAAAACCCCGAATCCCAAAATACATAAGGCTACGGTCATATGAGAGGTGGTCACATGGACTAGGGCCTAGCCAGGAGGGGCTAAGGCGCGTAAAGGGAGCACATCGGAAAATCGGAGATCGAGAATCTGAGAGGACAGGAACTCTCGACATTGAGGATCACGAAACCCCGAAACCCAAAATTGAGTCGGGGAAAGATCACAGTTGAGTGCAAAGAGCCGTGTGGATGAAATAAGGACCTTTGGATCGAGTTTTGAGCAGAGATTCCACGGAGGAATCGAAAGAGCCGCTTTGGCTCATGAATGAGGAATTGAACGATCCTGTGAGAGGGTGTCGGAGGTATCTCACACCTACGTCAAGTGGTATCAGAGCCTTGTTCTTGTCTGTATATTTCAGGCAGGAAGAGGTAAAGAGAACTCTGATACACACCAAGTGGTATCAGAGCGGGATTCTGTTTGTATATTGCAAATAGAGGAGAGAAAAGAAGACAGAGAACTGGAGACTTTGTGGTGATTGTTTGCAGGTAGGCAACAATCAAGAAAACAGTCAGGGAGACTGTAGGATGAAGATGGTAATACTCTTGGTGCAGAGTGACAACAAAAGGTTTGCTAGGAAAGAAGAAAATGACATCACCATGGTTACTGAATACCATAGGCATGCTGGGAGGAAGAGAAGGGCAGAAAAGCTTGTATAAATGGATAAAGATCTCTATGAAATAAGGGCAGACATAGAAAATCTCGAATTGAAGATGCAGCAGGATAAGAAGCTGAGATGGGTGTATGAACGGCCCATGAAGGAGCCGAAAGAAAAATGGCCAGTCAAGGAGTTGATGGTCAGAGGGCAGCGCAGGCTGTTAAAAAGATGGTTGAGGTATGCTGAAAACCTCAATGGACATGAAGAGGAAATGGTTCAGATATGTGAACCAGAGACTGGTAGAATTCTTGGGGAAGAGAATGAATTGGGATCAGTTGAGGATCTCAAGAACTGCCAGGAGGGCAGAGAAGAAATTCCAGTTTTCCAGGTGGGCAACGAGTTGAGATCACTGCGGGATCTCAGAGACTGTCATGAGGACAGTTAGGGAATTTCACATTGCCAACTAGGTAGTGAAATGAGGTCGCTGCGGGATCTCTAAGACTTCCAGGAGGGCAGTGGAAGCATCTCATATTGCTAGGTGGGAAGAGATGAGAATTCGAGACTATCTGAAAGTCTCATGGACTCGGAGGTGAGTTCAATTCAGCAAGGAGTGCTAATAAATATGGGATCAGTTGATCTCATAATTTGCCAGGAGGGTAGTGAATAGATCCCATATTTCTAAGTGGGTAGGGACAAGCAGATGGGACTATCTGAGAGTCTCATAAACTCAGAGGTGAGTTGGAATCAGCCTGAGGAGCTGACAGAGCAGGTGAACTCGAAAATGAGTTTGGATCAGCACGTGCAGCTGACAAAGGAGGAGAATCTGAGAGATATTATGATGATTGGGGGAATCAAGATATTCCTACCACTTTCCCAGGAGGAGGCAAAAATCTGTGTTGTAGGTGCAGCAACAACAAAAGAACAGTCAGCTGAGACTGTCAAGGAGGAATTGGAGCAGGTGTTTGAAACTGCCCAAGCAAAAGTAGATGAAGGGGAAAATGAGCATTCTAAGGATGGCTCATTACTTTCGGCCAAGAAGTTTAAAGAGTTGTAGCATTGGAGCTGACAGCAAAAGAAGCAGAAGGAGAAGACGAGCATTCTTAGGAATGGCTCAACATTTTCAGCCAAGAAGCTGAAGAGACTGCAATGTGGGAGTTTACAGCAGAAGAAGGACATGAGGTAGACACCATTTGTTTTGTTTATCTGTGGAAACAGGTTGAAGCCTTGGAGAGAAGAGTGAAAGTGCAGAGTGCACACATCCAACAGGTGAAGTTGGAAGTTGATGAAGGAGGCATGGGAGATCATGATGATCTGATCATGTGCCAAAAAACTTTGCAGCTGAGGAGACTGCATGAGTAGAGCCAACCATGGGAGAAGCTGGATGAAGTGACCAAAGAGATCATGGAGCTGATGATCCGATCAGAAAACACTGTCATCAAGGAGAGGCTGAACATGAGGAAGTAAGAAGTAGCGTAGCAGCAACAACAATAGCAGAATGGAGCAGATGAACAACTCCAAAGGATGATTTGGGATCTAGGAGAATTTCAACATCTGAGATGGGAAGATCATGAGCAGGAGCTCATGAATTTTGCAGTTGAGGAGTATGATGTAGGAGCATCTCTCCATGTCAGCCAGCCACATCAAGCGCACACATCCGATGCTGAAGAGAGGCGCAATCCTCATTTAAATCTGTGTTGAATGTAATTAAATGCTTAGTCCATTGAGCCGGGAAGACATGCCTTTGCGCAGGTTGTAGATAAGATTGGAATTTAATGTTTGTATGTCTGAGATTTAGATCCGATAGCAGACTAGACAGCCCATTCAATGCAATTGAATAGGGTAGGTAGGTTGGAGGGAAGTGCTCGAAGAGCCCCCTCGGGTAAAAGAAATTTTCATATCTCATTTTGTAGTAGTTGTAGAGAGAAGTTGAAGTTGTATTTGTGTGAGAATTTGTGTGTAGAGAACAGAAGAGAAGAGCTGAGATCTTGTTATAGGCCGTGCTCAGGAACACCTTTGTAAAGAGGCATTTTTATTAATATAAACATAAGCAGTTTTTTCTGCATGTATTCTGTGTTGAATGAATGTCTGTGTGTGTTCCATTGTATGCTATGAATGTATGCTGTTATCATGCATTTGCAGGAGTGTGTCTGATTTCAGGTGAAGGTCTTTGAGGCTTCACACCAGGAGGGTGCGACAAAACACTACGGGTTTTGATAGCCATGCGCAGAGGATGCATTTCTGAACACCGCAGGTTCAGATAAAGACGTGCTGCGACACAAGAACTGGAGTCAACAACTCAAGAGGAAGACCTCAAGGTTGTTGAACACCTTGGAGGAAAGGCTATGTAGGAGAGACACAGTTGCAGATAGAAGCTCTGAGGAGTTCTGTGAAGCTCTGCCAAGTGGGCATTGAGCCAGTGCAAGGAGTGCATAGAGGGAGAACTTTGTTGTGAGTTCTTAAGAAGAAACAGAATCACTGAGGATTCTGATATCTCTGCCAGGTGGGAATTAAGTGGGTGCATATGTGCACAGGAGAAAGAAATGTTGGAAGTTCTAAGAGGGTACTCTTCCAGGTGGGCATTGAGTAGGGGTGCAGACAGGCACAAAAGAGAAGAGAACTCTTTTGAGTTATGTGATTTGAGGGAAGAATCCACTAAGGGATCTTCACAGGGTTGTTGAACACCCCGAAGGCTCAGCAAGGGGTTGCTTGAGCAGAAGGATAGCCAGGAGGGCATCCAAACATTCTCCATATGAAGAAGAAAGGAAGAAGGAAAAAATCCCTTAGGGATCTGAGTGTTAAGAAGCTCAGGAGAGACAACATTGAGTGTGCATGTGAAGACTCTGCAGAGGCGTAGAAGTCAAAGAATCCTTTGAGGATTCGGGAGTAAAATATCAGGAGGAACAACATTTTCATACACATGGCGAAGCTCAGGGTCAAAGATCTGCAAGAGGAGAAAGAAGGCAAGGGTCGAGGCCTTTAGGAACTTGGAGTTTTTACAAGTGCTGGAAGAAAGTGCGCAAGCTCAAGAGGGAGCACAACAACCATCAGATTGACGAGAGGAATAGATCTGGACCGTTGGTTTTCATGTCCAGGGAGCAGCAAGAGGAGCGTGCAAGAAGAACGGATCTAGACCGTTGGATCTTGATCCAGAGACCCGACATACGTCGGATCTATACAGAGTTGTGAGGGAGATAACCTCGTAAACAAGAGGAGAAAAGTATCGGAGGAATTCCCGACACATATCGGAACATCAAGGCGTCAAGTCGAGATATCGATATTCCCGTGGACAAGAGATCAGGTAATTCCACCTTGAAAACCTTGACACAAATCTGGGTCGTCCATCTGAGAGAGGACACGTGTCACGTGATCATCCGTTTTGGAGATCCGAACACTAGACATCGGTATATGGGCACTTTGGAAATCAGAGTTTTTGAGGTCATGAAATTCGGGACATCAGAAGTCTCGAAAACACAAGGGGTAATATGAACCGTCCATTCTTGGGACGTGTGGTAGTGATTGAGTGATATCGGGAAAGTCCCAAAAGGAGAATCGTCAATCGGGAAATCGCAAGTCGGGATATCAAGAATCCCATGGACAAGAAGTCCTTGCAACTTGGAATCGTGAAGTATGAAACCCCGACAAGGGGGAGAAAGCTCTGTTGTTGTGGGGCCTAGCTGACGTCAGGTCAGAGAATCGGGGATCGGGATATCAGGGATCCCGTGCACAAGGTGTTTATGCATTTCGGAATTGCGATGTCCAAAACCCCGAAGGGGGGTAGGGCTACGATCTTGTGAGATTATGGTCACATGGACCAGGAATCTATCCAGAAGGGGCTAAGGGCCAAAGATGGGGAGTTGGCTCATCGATGATCGGGAGATGATGAGGATAGAGGTTCATGACATCAAGAGTCATGAAACCCCGAATCCCGAAAGACATAAGGTTACGGTCATATAAGAGGAGGTCACATGGACCAGGGCCTAGCCAGGAGGGGCTAAGGTGCGTAAAGGGAGCACATCAAGAAATCGGAGATCGGGAATCCGAGAGGACAGGAACTCTCGACATTGGGGATCACAAAACCCCGAAACCCGAAATTGAGTCGGGGAAAGATCACGGTTGAGTGCAGAGAGTCGTGTGGATGAAATAAGGACCTGTGGATCAGGTTTTGAGCAGAGATTCCATGGAGGAATCGAAAGAGCCGCTTCGACTCATGAATGAGGAATTGAATGATCCTGTGAGTGGGTGTTGGAGGTATCTCACGCCTGCGTCAAAACTCTTTCTCATTGATGTGGTTAGGATGGTCCCACTCTATCACATGTTCCTTGGTCACTCATGAGTTGTATATAACTTCAAAGGTACCATCCTCCATGGGGATATAAGAATGAGTGAGTTCCATGCTAAGGAATCCTCCAAGAGTAGTGGCCCAACTCCTCGATAATAGCATGCCCCAAGTTTATGGAAAATTGATCACCACTATATTCACGAGGATTCTAATGTGATGAAAATCCACCAAACAAAACTCCACATTTTCTATGAGACCATAAATCTTGAACTTATTGGAATCGATACCACAGACATTTCCATAGGGTCTAGTCGTCTTGAGGGAAAGATACTTTAAAACCTTTAAGGACATCACATTTGTTGAGGCCCCAGAATATAACATGCAATTTTGCAAGATGAGATTATTCATCCCCAAATAAATGTAAAAGGGAGGGTTAGGATCATGTTTACATCCAAGGTATATGGTGTTCAGGATTATCAAAGGATCTTCTACCTCAAATGACACTTTCAACAAATTCAACACTCCTCTTCCAACATAAGTAATTTTGCACGTTTCTTTCACTGGGACTGTCATATTCTTTTTTCCAACCATGGACAAGACATCTATATTTAACTGAATCTCTTTTTCCTATGTTGGTTTTGGAAGAAATTATTGAACTGGAGGTGGGGGTGGTGGGACCACTTTATTTTTTGGGTGGGGAGTGGTTTTCTTTTCTGAAGTCTATGGAGGCAAGATAGGAATTTTATTTCTTCTTTAGTAAGTCAATATCTCACTCTTATTTAATTATTTCCTTTGATATCTAGTCAACTTA
Source organism: Picea engelmannii (assembly GCA_009831015.1). Lineage (NCBI taxonomy): Eukaryota > Viridiplantae > Streptophyta > Pinopsida > Pinales > Pinaceae > Picea > Picea engelmannii. The sequence continues at coordinate 385,262 of ML784853.1, forward strand.
TTGAGCACTCTAAGATATCCTTGTCTATCTCCCTTTTTTGAGTTTCATTGAGTTGTTCTTGAGTAATATCTGCAGGTTCATCATCATCATCATCCTAAAAGGAAAATATTGTATCCATGAAGTTGATATTGTCATGAGATTCTTCTTCTTGTCTTGGACATTCTTCCTATGGATGAGGTTCTTGGTAGCTATAACACCATGGTAGTTCCTCCAATTTCACCATCCTAATATGATCCAGTGTGTTAGGATGTTTTTCCTCTTGTTGAGGTTTTCCTTCCAACCTGTGGGTTCTTTCCCGAAGAATGGGTGCCTTGGAGCATAATTATTCCTTTCCAAATTTTTCAACCAATGCATAACCTAATTTTGAGTATAGAAAAACTAAGTATTCATCTAATCAAGCTTTTGGGATATGAGAGAAATTGGGTCTGGTGCACTTTTTGTAGTTTTTTTTTGTTTTTGGTTCTATTATGGCATGAGGATACTAAAAAGGATCGAATTTGGAGCACAAAATATTTCCCTATCTTTATTGTACTCTTTGGCTTCTTCCAAGGTGCGGGGTATATTTTCCCTTAGGATCAAACCAAAATTCCCTTCAAAGGCATTGGCATAAATAAGACAGACAATTGTTGCGGTAGGGCACCAATTCTGGGTGATTTGGCTATGTAGTTTATCAAATCAGGTACCAAACTCATTAACTGTATCATTCTCTTTTTTCTTTATCTGGTTGAAATGATTAATTGGCATTCCACTATCTTTCTTCAATGACCATATGTTTTTTAATAACTTAAAAAATTATTCACAAGAAATGAGGTGATTATCTGGTAAGCCATCAAACCACCCTTGGGCATCTTTAGTGAGAGATTTTGCTAGAAACTTAATTCCAAAATATTGATTTTCTACTCCTTCATTTTGTATGTCTTTACTGATGGCATGTAGATGTTGTTCAATGATGATTACATTGTTCCCAGAAAACTTTGGCAACCATTTTTTTATTTCTTTAGGCATGGTGTTGGGATATCCAGCGATGGCTGCCATGTTCAAGATATTATAGAGGTCCTTTTCCCAAGGATGATCCATTGGTACAAGTGGAATATTATTGTGAAAACATTGTTTGACAATGGGGGAATGGAGAGGAGGACTTATTTGGTATGTTTTGGAAGGTTTGAATCTTCTAGGGAAGGTGTTACATATCAAAATTCCTCACTTCTATAATGCCACATTATCATTTTCGTAAGTGTCGTAAGTGTCACACTTTTATTGCAAGTGTCGTAAGTTTCAAATTCTCATCACATAAGTGTCGCATCTCTAACGACACCATGAGAGCACTTAATACAACCCCTAGAACATGTTGGAAGAAGAAGCCCCATCATTTGACAATCAGTAAAATGTATTTTTCTATGGAAATTGGTCATCTTGGAAACTTTTGGAAGATCAGCGCTCCCATACTCATATGTAGGGAGCACTAGCTCTCTTTGTCTATATAGAAGGTAGTGTTGTAGCGCTCTGTTTCCCGTTGTAAGGGAGCACCGAATTGGTTGAGAAAATATGGGAAGAAATACCCTTTTTATCTAAGGACAACTATGGATGGATCGATTTGGTTTGGCTCGAATCTAACCCTTAGGATGCATCTAAGGGAGATATCACAAATAATGTTTCCATATCCTAAACTAATCCCAAATATAAACAAGGTGGTTGAGCCTCTCAAATCCTATAAATGGATGCATTCTCATGGTGAACAATGAGGAGAAATTGTTAGCAAAGCATTGTTATTATGATCGTGGATCTTTCGAGAAAGGGTTTGGACAAAGAGGACTTGGGGAGGATGTTGCAACATCATCTTAAGATTGTAAGTGTCTCTTTAAAGTTCTCATCAATATACTTGGCCTATTTCCTTCTAGTATGTGTTTACATGTACTTGTCTATGCTTGTTTTAATATTTCATAGATAGATCAGTTTTGTCTAATCCATTACAGTAGGAGATAGTTTTTTGTCTCTTGTGATCCATTGCAGGTGCTATTTGGAACTTGTGGATTGGAGAAGCGTGGAAAAAATTCGAAAAAGAGGTACATATTACTATCCCTCCTTCTCTCTTTTTCGTTGGGAATAATTAATCTATATGAATGGTAGTGTCCAAAGGTAGTTTTCTATCTTGGTAGAGGGGTTTGTACTCCAAGGGAAGATTCATTTGTCCGTAGGGGAATTATTCTGTAATAGAAATTGGTGACTCCACTAGGGAAGAGCCTTCAATTTTTGGTTATCTCTTTGTTTTGTCTATGGCTCTTGCCTATCGTTATATCTCATTTTCTTATTTAATATTTCCCTACATATTTTCATCGTTGCTAAGTTGTCTTACAAAGTCTCTGATTGATTTTTCCTGAGTTTTTGAGTTTTCTGGGATTTTCTAAAACTTTTCTCATAAATAAAACCCTCTCTAGTTCAAGTTAGAGTGTTGATAGCCTGATCAGTGCTCCCCCAAAGTGTGTTAGGGAGCATTACAACTCTCTGGTGTTGTGATTACTAGAGTGTTGATTTTCTTTCATTTTAAAAATTGTTGGTTGCTTGCTTGTTGGGTATAGTTCTTGGGTCTTTCTCTCTAGCTCAGATCCTATTCTATCATATCTTATCTTATGTCTAACTTACAACTTTATACTTTTCATTATTTTAGTCTTGATTGGATTTGTGTTGTTTTTCCTTATTGCAAAATCAACCATTTTTCCAAAACTTGGTTTCTTTTTTCTACTCTTTTCGATTATATGATTGATTGGAGGTTTTCATAAGGAATTTTGTTGATCTTAGCACTGTTTATGTTGTCTTTGATCCCTTACTCAATTTTAGAAGACTATTAAGTGTGTTTTTTTCTTTTTGGTGTTTTTCTTTGAGTGGATAGTTTGTTCTTCTTTTAGTCTCATATTGACTTCTCAGAGTGTCTTTGGTTGTGCACTTTTGCTTCCTCTTTCTCAAGATCACCATAGTGAAGTTATTTTTCATTATTAGTGGAAGCACGAAGCATTAGATGAAATTCTTAATTTGGATTTATAATCAAACAAATAAATACTTGTATACATTAGTTTTAGATATTGGAAAGTATTTCTTTGTAATTCGACAATCATTTTAATTCTTGTTGAGGATGAAATTGTGTAAATTTTTTCATTCTTAATTTCTTGTTAGTGAAAGAAAAGAAACTCTTCTCCTTCCCATAATTACAAGTTCATTGAAAGGAAAGTTTGCATCTCATTCTTTTCATATCTTTTTTGGATTCGAGTATAAAACATAATCATTTTCACTATCATTCACCTTTGTGTAATGAACAACCATAAAAATGAACACTAATTAAAATCAAACTAGAAACTTTTATTTTTAAGATATTTACACCAGCAATAGACTATGACTAGAGATTTCAAATAGGCTGTGAGAATAAATCTCCAAATCATTCAATAAAAACATAGAATCTTGTGATAGGGAGAGTAAATCCAATTTTCGTATAAGAATAGCTGGGATCCCCCTCTCACACAGGGGTTAAACACAAGGTCACATTCAGGAGAGAAATGAATATTATCCCTCTAAGTGTTAAACATTTGTAGTAGTACGATCATATATCAGAGGTTCTTTTTTAGGCTTAATTGTTTTCATTTGGTCTTGGAGATTCATAAATTTCAAATCTTCCCAGGGTCCTCTCGAGTTTATTGGTCCACTCATCCTCAATTCTATTGAAGGATTTCAGACTTGATATCCTTCCCATACATTCAGAATCAACTATTGACTGTACCCAGCCAAAGGTTGAATTTGCGAGTTGGTATCCTTAGTAGCCACAATCTTTAGGGTCTTTACACGATGTGACAATGAAGGGAAGTCTCTATTGTACCTGGTATAGATGTTGTTCAAACTCACTCGGGCTCCTTGGAGGGTAAACCACGGGTAAAACCATGAGGAATCTTACATCAAGGTGTAAGTCTATTAAGAAGGCCACCAACGTCACTTATCCACCCTATATTATCCTAGCCACTTCTCAATTTGATCACGCGACATTGGATTTCATCACCAACTAGTACGTTCATTGAGAGAAGGCATTGTTTTCTTGTTTGTTTTCTAGATTTTTTAGCGAGTGTTGTTTGTTTACTTTAGTTGTATTTAAAAATTGAGACCATGGATGATAAAGGTATTCATAGATCACATAGGATGAAAGGTTTTCCTCCATAAGTCTACAAACCCTTACCTCCTAACTGACCTGAAGACACTTACCGTGAAGAGGTTGAGAATCATTCAAATGTTGGGAGTGTTGCTACTCCTTTGCTAGAAAATACCGAGAGAACCTTAGTTACGGTTGAGGAAGGTTCCACCCTTCCTGTTAACCCATTTTTTTTTGTTCCTCTCAATCCACTCTTGGTTCGACTAGACTCCTCCTGTAACATTGTAGTAGAAGATTATCCTCACCTGTCATCAAGGTTATATAATCAATTGGATATGGAACCAATAGAACCAAATTTTAATGACGAATACACAACACATGTCTATTCTTCTAAAATGGTATATCCACATCAAAATCAGGTTCGTTCTATAAGGAGAACTCCATCGAGATGAGATATTTACAAAAAAAATAATTTTAGCCAACCGCATTTTGACCCTCCACATGTCTCTACCACTGTCAGTGCAGAGTCAGGACCATCATGTCAGCCCATCACCTGCCCCGCAAAACTAATAGTCAATATTTCTACCACTTCGAGGCAAGTTCACAGTGAAATAGGAGTCATGTTACCCATTCAGTTGCAAAGTACCTTGAGAGTTACACCTCATATCCCTCTTCAAGCTACAACTTCGTATATTCCACAAAATCTTATTGGTACATATTCACATCCTAGAATGAAAAACCCTACCACACACTTGAATCCAACTATGGGTAAAATCCTTACTGGGGGGAAACCATCCTCCATCATGCAAATTCTGACTAGGGGGAAACCCCCTCTTACCGGTCATACCCCAGTTGCTATCCAACCAATGGAAGGGGGACAATATCAAACGTCATTTATTGGAAACCCCCCACAATCCTAGGGACCACCGCAAGGAAGACAGTTCCATAAAAAACATCAGGGAGGGCCATCAAACCCTAACCTGCAAGGAGGAATTCCAAATCCTAATTGTTATGGACTACAATCTGGAAAAAATTTCCCAGGAGTTGGAATCTCACTTAGGGTCCTCAAGGTCAATTGTCTTGTCCTCCCCAAGAGCCAAATCCTTACCCTCATCAAGGTCAACCTAGTTACCCCCCTCAAGGGAAACCTAGTTATCCACCTCATTAAGCGAACTATCCTCCCTCGAGTTACACGGGTATTCTCCCCAGGGGAAAATGGGTTTCCCCTGTCCTTTTATGCACATCCCTTGACAAGTAAATCATACCTTTGTTGGACAACAACAATAACAAATGGGCGGGCCCGATGGCTACAATTATCCACCTCAAGTAGTTTATGGCCATACTCGTGTCCCTATGAAACACCAATACCATTTACAGTTCAATCGATAACTACCATTCTTAGCCACTCTAGATATACCAAATCTGTCGAGATTGACAAATCATCCCATCTTACATTCTCCTTTTTGGCCATTTATTCCTGCTAAATTGCCTTCCGATATACCTAAATTTGAAGGTAAACCTGGTGAAGACCCTGATAACCACGTTATGACCTTTCATCTATGGTGCTCATAAAATTCAATAATGTATGATTCTATTTGGTTACATCTTTTCCAACGTACAATTACGGGTACAATAGCTAAATGGTACATTGAGTTAAAACTTGGAATTTTTCAAGACTTTAATTCACTTTCCATGGCTTTTCTCACACACTTCCAATTACCTATTTGCTACGAGGCTGGAATGAAATGTTTTACTTCCCTTTGTCAAACCAACTCTATACATATATTTGATCATATTCATGAGAGGAGATGACGACGATGGTTGATCAAAGAAACCATTCCTAACCAATTGTTGGTTGAATGGTTCATCAAATCTCTTTTACCTCTGATTGCTCATTATGTATCCATAGATGGTGTCATTACAGAAGAGGAAGCCATTTCTCATGCCTAGTATCTGGACTTGGTTTATTCCCAATCCGGTACTTTGTATGAATTGATTCCAAACGCTCCTCGTCCATCAACTGATCCATCAAAACCATCCTGCACTGCTCATGCAGATGGAGTTATTGGTTCCATCAAAACGCAATCCAATTCATAGTCGACCAACATGACCAATCGTTCAGTCACTTCCCCTTCTACTAGATCAACTTAACTCTCGACAACCCCCCCGACTCAAATATCTGAGGTGAATGCAGTTCAATCTACTTCTCCATGACAGTTCGAGGGGAAGAAGAAAACTAAGAATAAACCCAAGAAAAATAATCAAAATGAAAACGAAAAAAAGCAAATGAAACCACCTACCACTGAGAAACAACCACAACGCAAACCAAAATTTCCATGTCTCATTTGTGGTGAAGATCTCTACACGCGATATCTAAGCCACTCCATATTGAGAAAAATAACTTTAACTCTATTATACGCCCTCCCAAGAGAAAAATTCAAAAGTCGACCTTTAATTCAAACTCGCGTGTTTCTCAAAACTACAACATCATTGAAGATTTGGCTCAAGCACCTTGCGCTATGTCAACTCTTGAGGTTCTACACCACTTCCCTATCCAACATATTACTCTCTTGGAAGCCATAAAATAATATCATGTTTAACATGGATAACTTTAAATCACGACTCTCTCACCAACTTGCTTTCCAGATCGATGTCATTGTCCATAATAAACATATTCATCACACAATCTTGGACGAGGGGGAATCCACATGTGTCATGTCCTTGGTTTGTTGGAAAGGCCTTAAATCACCTAGTCTTAATAAATATCCCACCATGTTACGAGCATTTGATGGAAGAGGTTTTCAACCTCATGGATTATTACAATCCTTAGTCGTTCAATTGGGAGGCAAAATTGTTTGTGTAGATGTAGAAGTAGTCGATGATCCCCTCGATTATAGCTTGTTGCTAGGGAGAAGTTGGTTCTATGTTATGATTGCCTTCGCTTCATTGGTTTTTTGATGTGTCCAATTCCATCATCAAGGTAAAATTGTGACCCTTGACGCTCGCACTCAAATAGCCAACAACATTCCTTTTCTAGGATACTCAAAAATGACTTATGAAAGTGTTGGGGTAGGTCTCTTGAAATATTCCTCTCTCATGGGTACCTTCCCTACACCTCTTCCTCCCACTACACAACATATTGCAATGGTTAATATGATCTCAACCATGGCACATCAATCCTTTGAATCATATGATCCTTGGATCATACCTAGTCCCTTAGAATTTGATGCACTAGGTGACACCATGTCACTTAGTCCCACATAGGTTGAATACAATGCCATCCATTCCACCTCTCCTTTACTATATGACCAACATCTGTTGGTGTCTATGACTTATTCGTTACCATCCTGGTTATATTCCCCATCCTCTACTTTCGATTACATCCTATATATTTTTCCATCATATGAATCTGTTATGGAAATGCGTAGTATCAAGGAGGTAGCATGGGATGACAACCATCATCATTCGTCCTTTCGTCCAGTTTGGATGACATAGAGAAATATGTTTTATATATATTTCCTAGCGATATCGTCAACTCCCCACAATATCCAATACTCACTCAAGATACCATCTCCGAGGGGAATTTGGGAAACATCTCTTCCATGATTACGATCGACATATCCATTAAATAAGGTATTGTCAAAAACATCCAACTAGGTGCAAATAAATTCCAGAAATTGATCCATCGATTGTTGTGCATGAAATTAGAACCTACCTAGAGTTAAACCTGTGAGACCGAAACTTCGCTCGATTCATCCTTAGAAAACTGCAGCAATCAAGGCAGAATTAGAAAAAATTTTGAAATATGGTTTTATTTATCCTATACCTCTAACCGAATGGGTTTCTAACATTGTCTCGGTCACCAAGAAATAGGGAACCATTCATGTTTGCATCGATTATCAGGATATTAATAAGGCTTGTCCCAAAGACAAGTACCCTACACCCTTTATCGACAAAATTATTGATAATTATACCCGAAGTGTCATTTTATCTTTTATTGATAGATTTTCTGGATATAACCAAATCAACATTTTACTGGTTGATCAACATAAAACAACCTTCCTCTACCCTTGGGGAAATTTTTCTTATTGTAAATTACCTTTTGGCCTTAAAAATGTTGGATCCACTTTTGATCAGGCCATATTGTATGCATTCCACGATATCAAACATATTTTTGAACCCTACCTTGATGACTTACTTGCTCACTCATCTCATCGACGAGACCACATTGGTCACTTACGAGCCATCTTTCTTCAATGTTGGTTTTACAACATATGTTTGAACCCCCATAAATTCATCTCCGTTGTCGAATTAGGGAGACTCCTAGGATTCATAGTCTCCAAAGATGGGATTAGGGTGGATCCCTTAAAATTCAAAGCCATTCTAGATTTACCTCCTCCCAACAACCTCACTCAACTGCAAAGTTTTCAAGGGAAGGAAAACTTTCTTCACCGCTTCATTTTCAATTATGACGAAATAACTAAAGGATTCATGAGATTGCTGTAGAAAGACGCCCCTTTCATCTAGGATGAAATTTATCAGTGCTCATTTGATTCTCTTAAGAATGCCTTAATGAACACACCTCTTTTCCATCCACCAAATTATGTGAAAGATTATATCCTTTATTTGGCTGCCTCCACTTCCATTATTGCTATGGTGTTAGTACAAGAGGATGAGGATGACACCAAACATGTGATTAACTATATGAGTAAAAGTATATCCATTCTTGAACACCGATATTCACATGTCGAAAAGTTGGATTTGACAATAGTTATTGTCGTCTAGATATTTCTCAATTACATTTTTTTACGCACTACCATGACCATCGCAGAATTGAACCCCATGTACCACATCTTGACTCATCAATTACTTGGGGGGAAACATTCCAAATGGACCACCATTCTCCAAAAATTCAATCTCGAGTTTTCCAAATCAAAGGCTAAGAAATCGTTGGTTTTTGCGAAATTAATTTGCGATATTCCCCATACTGATGAGGATACTGAGCCCAATGACTCTCTTCCTGATGACTACTTGTTTATTATTAGTACGCCCGATATTTGGTATGGATATTGATGCAGGAGAATCACTAGCAAGCTCAAGCGGAGGACAGCTAGATATGCACCAACGCGCATTTTGAAGACACTTTGAAATTTAAATGATGAAACATTAATGTAATAGCTGGAAGGATGTAATTGTTCTTAAATGTTTTGGGGATTGTAACACAAATCTTGAGCGTTTTTTCTCATCAGTCAGTTGGAGAAATTTAATGTAATAAATGTAAAGTATTTGTAGTCTTTAATTTCGATAAGATAGCTTAGATTTGTAGGGAGGGAACTCAAGAAATATCCCTCGTTTGTATTGTATCATTATTCTCAATTGTAAGAATAGAAGTTGTAGAGAAAGAGAGCATAGGAGAGAAGAGAAGAATAGATATTGTAGAAGTTGTTTGAGCAGATAGTTGTTGCTATAGAACCATGTACAAAATCACTTAAATTAATATAAGGATTCTTTGATCCAATTTCATGGTGTTGTTATGGTTACTGTTTGCATCTATTGAATGGTATGTTTACAGTTTTCTTACATGATCTATTATGCATTTGTTTCAATTATTTATGTGTATTATTTCATGTTGAATGTATGAAGTCTATGAGAGGGAGAGTATAAGTTTCAATTTATTCTCAACCTGAGAATTCCTGCAAGGAGTGCAGTGAAGTTCTGCAAGGAGTGCGTTGACAAGATTCTGAGTTTTATCTTAGAAAAGCTCAGGAGATATAGAGTTTTTCTTATACCAACAGAAGTGCAAGTATAGCACAGAGTCATGCAAGGTGTGCATAGGAAGTTTGAATTCTTAGAATTTTCCAAACCAAGTGAGTGATTGAAGAACTTGTGTTGCAAGGAGTGCACATAGTCAAAGTGTTTGGATAATCAGAGATTATCGTGAAGGCCGCAAGGAGTGCATGCAAGAATCCCTTAGAATCCTTGAGTTTGCAGCAAGAATCAAGCTCAGGAGGGATAGAGAATTGGAAATTTCAAAGGAAGGACGAGGGTTGAGTTCACCTCGTAGAAACCAAGATCAGGAGGAAAGACACCAATTGTTTGGCCAGGAGTCTTTGAGAACCTGAACAGATGGTGGAAATTCTTGGAGGGAGAAGCGCCAATTTTCTGTGGACCGTCAAATCTAGTAGATCTGCAAAAAGGATAAGGCTGAGTGTCTTTGAACACTTGCAAGGTCAACAGAGATAACAACCATTATATACATAGGAGCATGAGTCATCGATTGGGCACTCTGAAATATCGACATTTTGGGAGTCGGGAGAAGTGGAGGAAATTTTTACTCGGAGATTCATGAATCGCAAAATCCTGACATGATCTGGACCATCAGATCATGGGAGAATCAAGACCATCTATATGGCATAAGTGGTCATCGCGGTTTGAGATATTGGGAAAAGGGATCAAGTCTACATTGCAGTTCCCAATACGCGAAGTCCCGATGCACTCAAAGGTTGGGCCCTAGGTCGTAGCCAAGGGTCACATCAATGAAGAACTTAAGGGAAGAGTTAGGAACCATTATCCCATTTCAGAGTTTCAAGAATTAGAGGAGTCAAGGTGTCTTGCAACAGAAGTCTCGACATCGTGAAACCTGACATGCCTTTTTGGGGTTAAGGTTGTGGTCACGTGGAGTGGAGGTTTGCATCTAGTGCATGTTTGTGCGGACGGATCTTAGAAAAGGAACTATGGTCATTAAGTTTTGAAGGTTCTGGTAGGGACTGAGAAGCCATTTCAGCTTGAGAATTTGAAGATCTAAATATTGGGAGGTCAAGCAGACCCTGTTGAGGTGGGGGTCTGTGTCATGAAATACTCCTCTGGATGAAAAATTCATGGACTCCTATCCATGATCTCCTGCACCGTATTTCCATGTTTCTGGATATCCGCTTCACTTTCCCAACTGGCATCTTCAATCGGGTTTCCCTTCCACTTTATCAAATATTCAAATTATGTCTTCCTCCGAGTCTTCTGACCAATTCTCTGATCAATGATATTTTACATCTGTAGATTTTCAGCAGGCATCTTCTTGACCCACTAGATTTCCTTTTGATCCTCTTCTCCTCTCTCTTCATCTACTCTGTAAGGGTATATATCTACTATGTTGAATATGGGTGATATGCCCACATCATCTGGAAATTCTATCTCATAAGAATTATCCTCAAATTTTCTCAAAATCTTACACGACCCTATCTTTTTCATCTTCAACTTATTATACATTCCCCTTGGGAACCTTTATTTCCTTAGATGTGCTAAGGCAAAATATACCACTTCGAATTGAAGATATCTCTTATGTTGATCTTCTCTGCATTTGTATTCCTAGTTAGAACTCTGTAACCACTCTTTAATCTTACTGTGGAGCTCCTACATATCTACTGCAAAATATTTCTCTCTAGCACTCCTGAAATCATTTTTCTCCAAGTCTCTCAACTTAGATACTCCTCTTGGCTACATTCCATACATTATCTGGAATGGGCTCTATCCTATGCTCTGATTAGGTGATTCGTTATATACAAATTTCACTTGCGGCAGGATCTGATCCCATTGACTATGATGTTCAACTACTAAACTGCTCAACAAGTCCCCCAAAATTCGATTTACTACTTAAGTCTTTCCATCTGTCTGAGGCTGATATGTTGAGATAAAAGATAAATTTATCCCCACATTTTTCCATAGTATCCTCCAGAAATGACCAACAAATTTGCTATCTATGTCTAAAACAATACTCTTGGGTAAACCATGAAGTTAAACAACTTCCTTGAAAAACAAGTTTGCAATGTGTGTTGCATCATTGGTTTTCTGACATGGAATGAAATGTGCCATTTTTTAGAATTTGTCGACTACCACAAATATGGAATCACAACCTCTTTGTGTCCTCGGCATTCCTAACACAAAATCCATGCTTACCGCATCCCATGACCTCTCTGGTATTGGAAATGGTTGATATAACCCAATATTCCGTCTTTTCCCCTTTGTGTGATGGCAAATTTTACATCTATTGACAAATTTATTGGCATCCATTCTCATCCCTGGCCAATAATACAAACTATTTAGTTGCGCAAATGTTTTATCATGGCCTAAATGTCCATCCAATGCTCCACTATGTTTTTCCTTGAAAAGGTTTTCTCTCATACAACTCTTCAGGATACACAACTGATTTCATTTAAACAAACAATACATCCTGAATTAAATATTCAATCCATTGGCTTCTGTCTCTTAGAACAATATTCTCGCATGCTTCATAAGTGTCCTTGAAATCTAAATCATCTCTATACATTTCCTTAAGGCTATCAAAACCTAAGGTTTTCACTCGAAACTACTGCAAAATAAAACATTTACTTCTTAATGCATCAACAACCTTGTTAGCATTTCCAAAAATGTGCTTTGTAAAAAAAGTAAAGGTCTGCATAAATTCAACCCATTTTGAGTGTTTCTGGTTCATTTTCTCCTGTCTGGTTATAAACTGTAAGGACTAGTTGTCGCTATACAAAATGAACTCTTTCGGAACCAGGTAGTGCCTCCATTTCTTCAATGCTTGTATGACTGCATAAAACTCTTTATCATATGTGGAATAATTTCTTTTGGCATCATTCAACTTATCACTGAAGTATGTAACCGGTCAATTGTCTTGACTTAAGACTGCTCCAATCGCAAATCCACTTCTGTCACATCTCACTTGAAATGTTTTACTGAAATCTAGCAGAACCAGAACTGGCTATCCAATTATCTTTTCCTTTAACAACTTGAAACTTTTCTCTGCTTCCTCTGTCCAATGAAAAGATTTATGTATTTTCTTGACTGTGTCCATCATTGGCGCACAAATCCCACTAAAATTTCTGATGAACTTCTTGTAAAAACTGGCTAGTCCATGGAAGATTCTGACTTCAAAGATATTCCTTGGCGATGGACACTCTTTGATTTCTCTTACCTTTTTAGGATCCATCTTCAACTCATTCGAAGATATCACAAAACCTAAATAAATATTCTTTATCTTCATGAAATATGACTTCTTCAGATTTATCAACAACTTATATTGCTACAACCTCCTCATTACTGAAGCTAAATGTCTCAAATGTTCTTCCTCGGTCTTACTGAAGATCAATATATCATCAAGATATACAATTAAAAATTTCCTAATGAAATATTTCAAGACTTCATTCATTAATCTCATAAAAGTACTTGGTGCATTCGTTAAACCAAACGGCATGAAAAACCATTCATACAGTCCTTCATTCATCTTGAATGTTGTCTTCCATTCATCACCTTCCCTCATTCTAATACGATGATATATGCTTTTCAAATCAATTTTTGAAAAAAACTTTTCTCCACTCAAGCAATCCATCAAGTCATCCATCCTGGGTAAAGGAAATGTATACCTGATGGTAATTTTGTCTATATACCTTGATTCTGTACACATTCTGCATCCAACATCCTTTTTCGGACTTAACACTGTTGGTAAAACACATGGACTCAAGATTTCTCTAATCAACCCTTTGTCCATCAAATCCTGGACTTGCTTCTTAACTTCTTCATTCTCCTATGGAGTCAGTCTGTACACTGATTGTTTTGGAAAAATCGCTCCTGGTATAAGGTCAATGTGATGTCTTATAATTCTGATGGGGGACAATGAAAAAGGTAAATTGTCCACCACTATATCAGCGAAATTCTCCAGCAGTTCCTGAATTTCCTCATGTAGATCATCTATTGAGGTACTGGTCAAAATGACTCTAGGTTTCCTCACCACAACAAATTGCATTTCTTCATCTTTCTTGACTTCATCAAGAAGTTCCTTCCCACTCATGAGAAGTATAGTATTTATTTTTTCTTCCTTCACCTTATTGTCCTCAATTGGCAGTAACATATGCGTCCTACCATTCTTCTCCAAGGTGTATCTGTTCTTTCTTCTGTCATATTTCCATAGTCTCCCCAACAAAATATGACATACATCCATGGGAATAACATCACATAAGATCTCATCTCTATATCTCCCTATCTTAAATTCAACTAAACATTGTTTAGTGACAGTTACCTAATGTCCTTTTTGGAACCATGAAACTTTGTATGGGCTTGGATGAGAAATTGTCTCCAATTCCAACTTTTCCACAATCTCCATGGATACTAGATTATCCGTACTTACACTGTCAACAATCACTTTGCATACTGTATCCTTGGTCTTGAAAGAAGTCCTAAATAAGTTGTTCATATGGACTGGATTCTCCATCTCTTTCTCTGGCTTCAAGGATAATTTTCCTCATCATTAAGGACCTTCCACCTTCTGCATCTTATGCCTCAACATTTCTCCTTTGCGCTTCTGAAATGTGAGCTTCTCCTCCTCCTTATCTTTTTCTATCGGGACATCCAAAATATTTGTGTCTGATCTTTCCACAGATAAAACACTTTATTTCGCCTCCTCTGCCTCTTCCTCTTCCTCTTTCTCGAGGAAAAGTGTTCCTATTGGCATACTGTCCTCCTTGTGAGATTATTCCCTTTTCTGGGTGGTTATGAGGTTTTTTTTCTTCATCCTTGGGCTTCTGTACTCTGTCTTGGTTAATTTCTTTGCCTCTTCTATGACTTCTACCTCTGTCCCTTTGACCTTTCTTTCGGGACAATTTCACTTCTTCCTTTGAAGCAATCTGATAAGCATCTTCTACATTCCTGATTGTCACCATGCTCATCTCATCTTGAATATCATATCTCAGTCCATTCATGTATCTAGCAAATTTTTCATCATCACTCTCACGATGACCAACTCTGATGTTTAACTTGTACAATTCCTCAATGTATTCCTTCACTTTCATCCCTTTCTATCTCAAATGCTGCATTCTTCGAAACAGATTGATTTGGTAATATCTGGGTATGAATTTAGCTTTCATCTTGGTGACCATCCTGTTCCAGCTTTTAATTATTTGTTTATGCTTGCAATGTCTGTTAGCCTGCAGTTCATCCCACCACAGTGTTGCGTGCACTTTCAGTCTAGTGACAACATGCTTTACCTTCTTATCTTCTTCGATATCCTCATAGTTGAAGTATTTATCTAGAGCTCTAAACCAATCTAGCAGCTCCTCAACATCTAAGTTGTCTTCATACATCGGGATGTCCATTTTTTCTCTGGCACCTATCCTTGCAACAACTTTGAATAGACGTTCCTTTGCAACATCTTCAACTACAACTTCTTCTTCGGCTCCATCTTCATTCTCACTTTTGTCCTCACTGATATCTCCAGTATCAGGTGTTCACCTCTGTGTTGTCTCCATAACATCCAATCAAACATGAAGTTCTCTCATTTCCCTTTCCACGAATGGATAGGGCATAGATTTCTCTTGACGTATCTTGGCATCATTGTTTCAATATGTCCACGTGGAATTCAAATCACAATTGTCCTATGTCTTCCTTCTACAGAAAACAAAAGTTGTTATCTCTGATACCACTTGACGCAGACCCCCACCTCAGTAGGGTCTACTTGACCTCCTGGTCTTTGGATCTTCAAATTCCCAAGACGAAATGGCTTCTTGGTCCCTGCCAGAACCTTCAACACTTAATGACCACAAGTCCTTTTCTAATCTTCGTCAGTGCGAACATGCACTAGATGTGAACCTCCACTCCACGTGACCACCGATGTGACCACAACCTTAACCCCAAAAAGGCACGTCGAGTTTCACGATGTCGGGACTTACGTTGCAAGGCACCCTGACTCCTCCAATTCCCGAAACCCCAAAATGGTCTAATGGTTCCTAACTCTTCCTTAAGTTCTTCACTAATGTGACCTGGGGCCCAACCTTCGAGCATGTTAGGGCTTCGTGTATCAGGGATTCGTGATGTAGAATTAATCCCTTTTTTCGATATCTAAACCTGTGATGACCGATTATGCCAGATCGACGGTCCTGATTCTCCCACGATATGACAGTCCATATTGTGTCAGGATTTCATGATTCACGAATCTCTGAATAACAAGTTCCTCCACTTCTCCCCGACTCCCGAAATGTCAATATTTTGGAGCACCTAATCAATGGCTCACGCTCCTCTCAATATAACAGTTTATATCTCTCTTGATATTGTGAGTGTTGAAAGACACTCAGCCTTATCCTTTCTGTAGATATACTAGATCTAATGGTCAATGGAAAATCAACGCTTCTCCCTCCGAGAATTTCCACCGTTCGTTCAGGTTCTCAAAGATTCTCGGCCAAACAATTGGCATATTTCCTCCTGATCTTGGTTTCTGTGAGGTGGCCTCGATCCTCGTCCTTCCTTTGAACTGTCCAAGTCTCTATCCCTCCTGAGCTTGATTCTTTCTACAAACTCAATAATTTTAAGGGATTCTTGCGTGCACTCCTTGCGGCCTTCACGATAATCTTTGATTATCCAAACACCGACTTTGCACACTCCTTGTGACATAAGTTCTTCAACCGATCACTTGGTTTGGAAAATTCTAAGACTTTGACCTTCCTGTGCACACCTTGCATGACTATGTGCTATACTTTCACTTCCGTTTATATAAGAACAACTCTATCTCTCTCGATCTTTTCTGAGATAAAAATCAGAATCTTGTCAATGCACTCCTTGTGTATCTTCACTACACTCCTTGCAGGAATTCTCAGGATGACAATAAATTGAAACTTATAATCTCTCTCTCACAGACTTCATACATTCAACATGAAATCATACACATAAAGCATTGAAACAAATGCATAACAGATAATGTAAGCAAACTGTAAACATACCATTCAATAGATGCAAACAATAACCATAACAACACCATGAAATTGGGTCAAGGCATCCTTATATTAATTTAAGTGCTTCTGTACATGGTTCTATAGCAACAACTATCTACTCAAATGGCTTCTACAATCTATGTTCTTCTCTGCTCTCCTATGCTCTATTTCTCTACAACCTCTATTCTTACAATTGAGAATAATGATACAATACATACGAGGGAGATTTATTGAGTTTCCCCCCCTAAAACTCTAAGATATCTTATCAAATATAAATAATACAACTACTTTACATTTATTACATTAAATGCCTCCAACTGACAGATGAGAGAAAATGCTCAAGATCTGTGTTACAATCCCCAAAACATTTAAGAACAATTACATCCTTCTATCTATTACATTAATGTTTCACCATTTAAATTTCAAAACGTCTTCAAAATGCGCGTTGGTACATATCCAGTTGTCCTTATCTTGTGATTTCTAGCGATGCTCCTGCATTAGATATATTCTTCTCTATCTCCAAACCCAACACTTTCAGCCTAACATTTCACGCGATGAACGACATCGCATTAGACACCACTCAAAATGATACCTTATCATTGGCGACACCTTGTGCCCCCGTGGTATTGATATTGTCCTCTGACATTGTTCAACCCACGATAAGGCTGGACAAGTTTTCAATGAGTGTCACCTTGGATCTTGTGGCAGTCATCTTTTTGGGATGGCTACAACCTAAAAAATTCTACGTGCCAGTTATTTTTTTCCTTCCATATTCAAATATTGCATCGAGGCTATCAAAACATTCCCACCTTGTCAGATCTTTCAGAGGAAAGCATGTACCCACCCAACTCCACTTCATCCCATTATCGTCATTGGCCCCTTTTCCAAATGGGGCATCGATTTTATGTAATGTAAGCCTACCTCAGCAGGGGGGCATAGTTATATCATCGTTGTCATCGATTAATTCACTAAATGGTTTGAGGCTATGCCTACATTTATTAACGATGGTCACATTGTCACACTTTTTGTGTTTAATTACATCATCACTTGATTCAGTGTGCCACAAGCTATTGTAACTGATTATGGATCCCATTTCCAGAACCAGATGATGGGTGAATTACGCAACAAGTTAGGTTTTCTCCATGAAAATTCATCCCCCTACTATCCACAAGAAAATGGACAAGTTGAATTCATCAACAAATTCCTAAAGACCATGCTTCAATGCATGGTGGGAGAAAAAGAAACCTTTTGGAACTTGCATCTCTTCTCCGCACTCGGGGCATATCAAACTTCAGTTAAAACCGAAATTGGATTTATGCCCTTCCAGTTGGTATATGAGATAGAAGCAATATTATCGATCGAATGCAAGATTCCTTTGTTGAAACTCACCATAGAACCCTTACCCCACACTTCTGAGGAAGAGGAACGGTTCGTATATCTGACCAAGTTGGATGAAACCCATTGTGATGATGCTCTCATCAATGAGACATATCAAAAATGCATGAAAAATCAATATGATAAGTCCATCCAACCTCACATTTTTGCAGAAGGAGATCTGGCCCTGGTCTATGATCAAGATCATAACAAACTGGTGGAAGGGAAGCTAGAACCCATGTAGCATGGTCCATGCATCATAAAACACATGTTACATAGAGGCACCTACGAGTTAGTAGACTAAGATGGAATATCTCTCGGTGAGCCCCGAAGTTGGATTTACCTCAAAAAGTATTATGCATAGAATATCACACATTTGTGATTTGTACATTACTGTACTATATACTTTTGACTTGGTGTATATTTTATTTTGTGTGCATGAGTTTTGTCTCAGTTGTTGCTTATACTTTTCTTTGTGATTGAATTTGCAGATGACATCATCCTTTCCCATCTATTTCAGGTTTGCGGATGGCGCTAGTCGACATACCCAAAACATCACTTCTGCATCCTGGGTCATCTACCTCTCTAGAGAGTTAATAAGTTCAGGAGGGATTTCCCTTGGATCTACAACCAATAATGTAATATCCCCAAAAATAAATTATTATTAAAGTCATAATGCACATAGGAATTTATTTCCATTTTTGGAAAAATCGAGTTTGGAAAATTATTGCCATTTATGGCAATTTTGAATTTGGAATTTAGTTAATTGTAATTTATTATTGTGATCGTTGGGAAAATATTTGATTTTCCCAACAAAATCTTTGACTATGAAACTTGTAAGAGACAAATATTTAATATTAATTTCCGAGGGACAAATGGAACAACCAGGTTGAAATCAGCTGACCATGACTCCATGAGTGGGGAACAAGCTTGAACTACCTCAGGGCTGAATTTTACAATTGGAAAATTAGGAATTTGTCCATTGGTAGCCCCTGAAAATCAGGGATTTGTAAAGTTGCGAAAATTCCCAAGGGGAAAAATACCTAGGCACTGGATGCTTTTGCATAGAGAGCATATGGGAGGAGACAGGACACTGCCTAGTATGTTGGGGGAAAAGGATATCACTTGTTGTTATGAGAATTTTTTTGGGAGTGTGAGGCAATGAGTATTTCTGATCTAAAAGAGGAATATAGCAACAGAGGAGCTTCAGGGTTCGAACTCATGGATTCATCGTCAGGATAGGGGGTGAACGGAGCAAGTAGATTGGTTGTTCTATTCTATGGTTGGGTGGAACTTGGTTGTTCCATTTGTTGTCCCAGCACTTTGTCTAGGTATGTACATCTACCTATTCCTTGTTGAATTATTTCATTAGTTAATGGCTGGTGGAATGAAGTGAATTATAGAATAAGTCTTTACAGTTTGAATTTATTTATTGAGTAGAGTTAAGAAAGTTGTTGTGTGTGTTAGTTGTTGATAAAAAGTGTGAAAGTTTTCCTGAATAGAGTTAAGAAAGTTTATGTGTGTGTTAGTTGTTGATAAATGTGTGAAAGTTTTCCTATTCATGTGATATACTCTCTGGACCGCAATAGGAAAGAAAATATCAGATCGATCTGTGGTTGATATTAAGGAATATTTAAATTATACAATTCCAAATGCAAATTTTGGAAAGAAACATAGACAAGAGATAAATAGATATTATTGTAGATATGGATGCATGTTTATTACATAGAACTGGAAAAAAAAACATCCAATGTATTCATGCAGAAAAGGCATTGTGTCAACTTCTTGAGTTACATGAGATTCAAGTGTTTTTCTATTAAACAATCTATATAAGGGAAATAGAAAATTATAGTCCATTTTTATTACGGAAAACCCATAAGTAAAATTTCAGTATAATTAATGCATGCCAATTTGTTATAGAGGTGAATCAACACAAAACAGAGTTTTAACCTTTCACGCAACATATATTATCATAAACTGCCAATCGTGGAATCCATCTATAGTGTAGGGTTTCCCCTTTATTTATGTTTATTCCATTAAGGAATTAAAGATAAGTGAACCGTTTATCTATGGAACCCTATTCCACTAAACAACCAGAACCTGAAAAATATAAAGTCAGATGTTGAAATCTGGAACTCGAACACCTTTCGAGTGAGGTGATCTCATGTACTCTTCCTTGAAATGATCCAATCCTACAAAAGGAATATTGAGTTATTTAGTAATAATACTATGAAACAAATCGAAGAAATTATATATGGAATATAAAACATTGTTCAGGAAAGAATCCATGAAATTTAATATTAAAGAGTCAACACCAGGTTAGCACTTAGCTTGAGGTTGATGTGGGGTGTTTCTTTCTCCATCAGCAACACTGAGAAAATTTTCCATAGCCCGAAGGGGGGAAGTGTACTTTGAAATGACTGATGGGTACCCTTGCAATGGAAAAAGAGGTCCCATCATTAGTCTTGTAACCGAACAAAATTACATCAAATGCACAGAATGTATCAAGCAGATAGAACTTTTTAAACATGTTATATATATATATATATATATATATATATATAGTGTAACCAGAACTATAAAGAACACACAGTATAAACATGTTCCACAGATTTTCCCAATCTAGATCATAGATAGGATTTTCAAGATACAGTCCTCATAATTAGTTAAAACCACAGATTTATGATAAATGAAAATGCAATCAGGTATAGAGTTCTTGATAATTAAAATTATTTTCTTTATGATAACAAAGTAAAAGTTGTCAAGTTAACCACATAACTCCGTAATGATAAAATTTGCATAGGCTAAAGCATATCCCATAGGGGCATTATTTTTCCAACTGAAAATTATAGATAGGGTTACGGGACCCAAAATCATAATTTCTTAAACTTACGAATTTGCTGACTGAAAACTCAGAAAATTTGCACACAGTTTTTCAAGCGCACAAAAATTGAGGCAAATGTTATATAAACTTACCAGAGGTATAACTCAGATGGAGCTGATTGTATACTCAGAGATTTGCCTTACAATCTAACCCTTCACTGTATAATTATGTGGAATGCAAATGGGAAGGTTATAGACCAGATACTAAAGGTGTATATTTAGGCAAAGAGACCTCTCTATACACAGAGTGGACAATTCTACAAATATATGTCGTGCTCCTTTGAAACAAATTAAATCATTGCAAGTATCGATATGTATACTCACAGAATTAGGATATTTGAAACTTAGAAGATTCAAGCAGAGGTACAAAACTCTATATATCTTTGTAAATTATAATTTTTTAAACTCAAAGGAATGAAATCGAAGGCTTACACAACATAGGTAAATTATGCATTACAGATAGAATGGAAACCAGTTCATTATCACAGAGAACGGATGTGACTTTGAAAAGAGATAAACAGGATATGAAGAGTATTCCTCTTACTATCAGATGAAATAAATCCTAGCTTCCCTATCTAGAATATAAAATTCAAGAAAACCATGATGCATATAGCCAAATAACAAAAAGCGAACAATGAATTATACCAAAGCTGTGAAAATATCTGGAAAAATCAGGCCAAGAATTTGTATCTATATCGAGTTGCATAAACACTAATAACACAGTATGAAAAACCAAAGATACAATAAGCCCGACATTATTTATGATAGAACTAGCTCCTACATTGTTGGACATTCTCGCCCCCTTCGGCATAATTCTAGTCCAGGACTTCCTACGGGATTTTCGTAAAGAAAATTTCTATCACAAGGTATAAGGGCTTTAGGATATGATACAGATATTTAAAGTGGAGCCACAACAAAACCCTAAGCATTTTCAGGTATGCTACCTACCAATAAGATGTTATCTTGGACCATGAAAATCAGGACCAATATAACTAAGAGGAATTAGAGGGTGACTGGTGCATATTGTGACATTTTAGAATCACAGAGAGTTCAGATAAAAATAATCAAGAAGTTATTTACCTTGTGTAGGGTAGTATTCAACTGCTAGGTGCCTCCTAGTTTCCTTCCTACCTAGAACGAGCCCAACTCCATGATTGTGGCCATGCTACTGAGCTTAACATCACATGGTTAGCGTTGTAGAACTTTTTGAAAAGACATAGAGCCAAGGGAGAAGAACAAAGCAATAGTCTTAGAAAACCCTTCGTCGAGCAAATTAATGGTGATAGTTATGAATTGTACTTGGCCATGTGAATAGAGTGAGGTGGCAGAGACACAATGGGCATGGTGTTCGAGTGATAACTCAAGGAAGTATGTTTCAGGACACAATAAATGTCTCAGACATGGTTTATTTAAGACATGATAGTCTTACCTCTATAGACCTCTTATCAATTTATGGAAAGTGCGATGATAGTTAGATTAGGGTTACTATTTTAGTCTTTCCTTCTCATCTAGTTAAGTTTTACTCTTACTTTTTAGATTCGTTAGCCCTTGTGCCAAGGATTGTTATCATGGAAGCGTCAAAATGACAAGAAAATGAAACCACTTTTACGAATCTTATAGTCACAACCTTTCTGAGTATTAACGCATGAACATACTGGTGTCATGTTGGAAATAACTATGTTTAATAGAGACATTCCCCATATAACCTATGTATTAAACGATACATTTATCCTAGGGGTTGTTATATGTATATATATGAAATTCCATAGTATGCCTTGTGGTATAATTGTGCGAGTCGGATGGAGTTACTAAGGTGGGTATAACCATTTAGGTACTAAGCTACTCTTTCTCCCTCTTTTTGAGGATAAGAATGAGTTAGTCTTGTCTACATAAATTTTCACCTGTGTCAAGAAAATGATAAGTGTAAGTTGCAGAAGATAAAGGAAGTAGCACAATTACTTTGTATTTATAGTTAAGGAATTTTTTGAAAAGTTTTGAAGGTGAAAGAAAACTTTAATGACCCTAATAAAAAAATAATTAATTGGTAAATTAGGGGTACATTACATATGGTATCAGAGAAAAGGTTACAACACTTGGACCTGAAACAGGGCCGAACATGTTTGTTTAGCACATGCTTTCTGTTTAATGAAAAACTAACAAAACGCTTATTGTTACAAACAAAAAAACTTTATTTTGTTGTGATAATGGTAGCACTGAATGAAGAGGAGATTAGACTTGAGGAGAATCAAGAGAAAGGACCTCCTGGAGGGCCTGGGCAGAACAATGAAGGAAGTTTCGCCACCTAGGTTCTGGAAACCATGAGAAACCTTATTGTGGAACTGCAAGTTTTCAAAGCATACAATGATAAACTGAAAAAAGCACAGCAAGAACAACAGGAAATAAATGAAGTATTGTTGCATGGCATAGTAACAAAGAAGAGACCAAAAGACAATAATGAGGAAGAAGAGGTCAACAAAAGAGCCTCCAAAAATTATGGTCCTGAAGCAGAAAAATGGGACAGCTCTTCCAAAGGCACAACATCAGTAGAAGATAAAACAACCACAAGAAGAAAGAGGAAACATGTGGACCACCTAGAGGGAGAGTTTAAGAAAATCAAACCATCCACCTTTGAAGGGGAATCTAGGACATGGGAGGAGGATGAAGCATGGTTACTAGACATAAAAATTATTTCCAGATCTATAATTATTCCAACAACATGAAGGTTAGAATGTCCATCTATAACCTGAAAGGAAAAATAGATGGAATGGTCAGATTTCAAGAAATACTTTAAGAAACAATATTTGTCTGAAAGTTACTATGAAATAAAGACCAAAGAGTTTTCTAAGCTACGGCTCTGTCAAATGACTATTGATGACCCGATAAACAAATTCCTGGAATTATTAAGGTTCGTACCTTATATCCAGGAAGACAAAGTAAAATTCCAGCGGTTCCTAAGCTGCTTACCATAGTACTATAAGCACATAATCGAGTTCGACAACCCCAAGACCTCAAGATAAGTTTTCATAAAGGCTCGAATGTGTTACAATAAATACAAACAACGGTCTGAGCTTCCCAAGGCTTGGAAAGACAAGAAATAGGATAGAATGAACCAACGGAAATATTTTCCAAGGAAATATATTCACTCCAATAACCAAAACACCCAAGGGGGAGGTAAACCAATTAATATGAGAACCAATAAGTTTGGGGACATCCCAAGAGAACCGTTAAAATGTTTGGAATGTGGAGAACCTCACTTAAGGAGGAACTTCCCACATCTAACTTCTGCAGCAAGAACCACAGTTCACAACCTGCAAGAGGCCTCTACAGTGGGAGATGTGGGCATAAGTTTACACTAGATAAATGCAATCGTGGATGGCCGACAAGCTTACCACCAGTCCACTGTAGTGGAATTTGAAGGTAAAGTTAACAATAATCATGTTTCTATTTTAATTGATCCATGAGCTACCTTAAGTTATGTTGCTACTGGTGTAGTCGATTCAAATAAACTTAAGAAAGTAAGGCATACAAAGTCTTGGCTAGTACAACTAGCAACAAGAACAAAAAGGAAGGTAACAAAATTCGTTTCTGATTGTGAGTTCAGTTTAGATGGTTGTTAGGAGAAAATATTGTCATTTAATTTCGTTGTAGTAATTTCCCAACCATTTAATTTGTCAATCCGAGGTTCGTAGGCTTACAAAGCACATGCACTATATATGCAGGAGTAGGCACCTAACTCTAATCTAAGAAAATTCAATCAAATCCTAACTCTTTCATTCCACTTAATAAGACTTAGTTGTTGTAGGAAAGAAAACACTAGCTCC
>ML784853.1:461510-515165 GCA_009831015.1 Picea engelmannii
TGAAACATAGTGAAGAATATTGTGATTGTACAAGAAAGGATTGCTTGAGGAGTTTTATCCTTCCATAAGGATTAATATATGGTGTTACCCTACCTCAAGGGTTTTCTCTATTTCTTGTGTTCATGTTATGGTGAATGGTTTATAGTTTATTCTTGGTATTATTGAATTATATTTGCAGATCTGGTATAGGTACTTAACAATGAACATTGACAACATAAATAATAGAGAAAATATTAGAAGAAAAATGCATATAACTGCAATAGTCCATTAAAAATATGTTAGTCTCATGAAACTGACTTTGGTGCACAATCTTCTCTAGTGAAGGACACACAAAAGACTATTGCAAATTCAATGATGCACTGGATCCAGCGGTCCAACACATTCAAATTGAAACATTATGTGACATCTACAAAGGCATAAAAAATCATGTGACAAGAGACTTCCCATATAATATAAAGAATTCTTGACCAAAATGGTGCCACATATTTGAGGAAAACAATCATTCAATGCAATAATGTTAGTTGAATGGGAAAAATATAACAAATATACATCTAGTATACCATACATAGGAAATTTACCAGAGTGTCTGTTATCACACAATTTGTACTTTTCCCAAGTCCCAAGGAAAGTGGATCAAATTGACGTAACTGGGAATAACCTACCATTGTCACCATAGTAGGAGATCCCTTTCTATTTATGGGAAAGCAAAAGGCCACCCTAGGGGAGACGTCCCTAGTGACTAAAGGGGGTAAATAACTTGGGTCAAAATGAATATTCCTCCCCTCTCACTGTTCACCTTTGATTTTAATTCTTGGAAGGTGAATCCTAAAAGAATTGGTGACTTGCAAAGGGTTGTTTACTAGCAGAGAAGGCACAAGCAAGTATTCAAATGATAATCTTTCTTCAATCAATACTGAATCAATCAGCTAGCCCAATGAGTGCAATAATAAATGATGCTATGCTTAAACAATTTATGGCAAGTACAAATGTAATAGCACTAGATGATAACAAGTATGCCTCAAAGTGATTAATGAAGTAATAAAGGGCTAGTGATTGCAGTAAGTCTAGCAAAGGTTTGACATTGAGAGCAATATATAAAGTTGATAATGATTTTTCAAGTGCTAGAAGAAGGGTAAATGAAACACATAACCAATGGCTCAAAGTCTAATGAAGAGTCTAAGTCCAAGTGGTTATATCAATATTAGTTATGTGTGCAGGATAGATTTAAGTCTAGGGAAGAGTTCAAAACTAGGTGGTTGTAGGTTAGGATCAGTTTAGAGTTAGGATTGCAAATGAAAAAAATCCATAAGGAGTTTGGTCATGCAACAAGGAAATATTAGTGAATCACAAATTCAAGTCCCAAAGTAGTTGATCCTTGCAACAAAGTCAAGTCCTAAAGGAGTTAATCCTTGAAAAAAACTAAGTTAGTAGAAGATGTCATTTGAATAGTTTAATAGGTTGTTTGGAAGTTTTAGCCCTTAGGGTTTGAGACCTAGGGTTTTGGCTAGTGCCTTGTATTGGGAAAAATGGATTCTAAGGATGGAGTTCCACTTTATGAGGAGGAAAATGAAATGTATCTAGGGTCAAGGATAGCAGAAAGGTTGTGGAGAAGTAACATTTTAGTTCTTCAATAAATTTGTTTTGAGAAAGAAGCCTCGATGGGTGTAGCACAAGCTAGGCCCTTGGGGTTCTTACTTTCTTGAACTAAATATGATGAGGATAAGATATTGGAGTTAGGGAGGAGCATTGACCTTAGTCCCCCTATCCTCAAACCTAGTGGAGGATAAGTGCTAGAGAGTATCATTGCTAGGTCGTAGCACATCCCTCTTCCTTGGTTTTAGAAGTTTGACGTCACCTTAGGAAGCTAGGGTTAGGTTCCTAGGAGAGTCTAGGTCAATACCTTTATAAATATAGGCTTATGTTTCTAGAGGTAAGACAAGGAAAGGAAGCTTGACAAACAAAGAGTGAAGAAGTAAATAACTTAGTTCTCCACACTTAGGGTTTTAGCATGCAATTTCATAATCTTCCATATACAAGCAAGAAAAATAGACTAGCAACCATAAAAGATGAATAATAGCAAAAGTTTACTTACTTATACCAAGAATAATCATGCATCAATCCACAATTTTCCAAGAGAAATCCTTTGATAAGTTCACCAAGCCAAATAATCCAAGAAAAAGCTAGTGCGCACCTCCTTAAAAAGCCAAGTAACCTAAACAATAACACACGTTTTCAGCCAATAACCCTTAAAGAGGGCCAAATTTCAGACCACACCACTTGTGTGATGAGTCGTGGTGAAAAAATGAGAGTATTTTTTCTCTATTTATACAGTATCAATGACCTTTAATTAAACTTAGGTCATAAAAAGGTTGACTTGGCCAAATTACATCAAAAATCTAGTTTTTACATAAATGAAAGTAATTAACCCCTGAAATTATTTCCAAGGGTGATTTCATGCCCTTATAGGGTGACATTGAGCCCCTAGGGTGAAATGTTGGGCTCCATAAGTAGGACATTTGGCCTCCAAAGGCCCTGGATGATGCCCACACGTGCCAATAAATTCAAAAATGACCTCAAGGTGAAATCCCTTACTCTAAATGATGTCTAGGGTCACAAAGGTGACGTCATGGGATCCCAAAGATCAATGTCCAGGTGGAAAGACAAGATCCCCTTGGGTCTAGGTCTGTTGGGGTGTCTCCGGTGCAACGCCCTTCTTTCTTCCTGATGAAAGTCTTTGATGTCTCTATGCCCCTGGTTGGGGTCAAAACATACATATGTGGGCTTTCCCCATGGAGGTCCGAGCTAATCATTCCCCCATATGTACCTATCCACTGGGAAAAATCCTAAAGCAACAACAAGTATGCCCTCCAGGGGTTCATAAGTCACAAGGATCATAGCAATGTCAATCATATCTACTAATAAATTAACCAAACATGTGCATCAAACCCCCCTTTACCCACACAAATGCTCAAAGATATTATGCAGTTTAAAAAATTAGGTTTGGAGAAGGTTTCAAGGTGTCCTATTGGGTTAATCATCCTTAAGTTTGAGGTGTTTCCCGGGTGAGAGCTAATCTAGGTCATGTAACTATGTGTGAAGTGGTATGGGGGGAGTGTTTGGGCATGGGTGCAGTGATAAAAGGGAAATGTAGGTATTACCTATGGGTTCCTTTGTAAAGGGAGATCTACACCTTGTCATAGATGCCATTCTTTCCTAGCCCATTCAATGCATTTTATTCTTAGTTTTATTGTTTTTTATCTTTTTCTTTTATGATTCAAGGGAAGAGTTGAGGGACATTGTCCTGGATTGGTGACTAGATGATCCATATTTTATGAGCAGAAAGAAATGAATACAAACTATTATCAAAATATTCTTAACACAAAATAACATATATATAGTAAAATTGGTTTCTATTTAATAAGGAAATAAGTTAAAACTATAAAATGCAACCGAAAACAAGATGGCTAGAATGGTGGCAGCTTATCTCTAAGAAGAGATATGATGATTGCACTATAGAAGGTGATTAAAATGAGTCTCTCAAGGATTAAAATGAGTCTCTCAAGCATTTGAGGTTGATCTCTATTGGTGTTAGTTGTTCTGCTATCTCTGAGGTGTCCAATAATGGTGGGAAATAAGGTTGAAGGAGATCCACGTTGAACACTGGGTGCAGGCCAAGGAAAGGAGGAATGTTGAGCTGAAAAGAATTATCACCCACAACCTTGGTGATGGTGTACGACCCATAACGGAGTGGGAGAAGCTTTTGATGGGGTCTGGTAAGTCATTCTTTATGAAAATGCAACCAAACTTTGTCGCCCACCTAAAACTTATGTGGCACCCAGTGTTGATCATGGCGCTACTTATACTTATCATTGGACTTGAGTATGATATCATGAACCTATTGGAGGATGTGTTGGATCTGCTCAATGAACTGGGTGGATTTTTCAGCTTCAATTGAAGCAGGAGATGAGTCAGACGAGGTGACCGCAAGGGGTAGTGCAACATCTATGGGACCCAATGGTTGGAATCCCAACCCCACCTGAAAGGGGTTGTGGCCAGTTGAGATATGAAGTGTTCGGTTATAGCTATGTTGGACATAGGGAATACTCTCATCCCATGTGAGAGGGTTCTTGGAATTATACATGCATAGGATATGCACAATCATTCAATTTACGACCTCAGTTTGGCCATTTGTCTGGGGGTGGAAGGACATGGATTTGTTGATCTCGGTGTCTAGCAGTGACCAGAGGCTTGACCAGAATGTGTTGATAAATTGATTGTCCCGATTTGAGAAAAAGGTTTGTGGGATTCCAAAATGTACCCAAACGTGTTCAAAGAAGAGCTTGGTAGTGGCTTCTACTGTGATTCTCTTCTTGCAGGAGGCCAGATTCGCCATCTTAGAAAAGTGATCAACAACCACAAAACACATTAATTTCCCCTCTTGGTGGATGGGAGGCCTGACATGTAGTCCATGGAGATGGATTCCCATGGCCTGTTAGGAGTAGGAAGAGGGGTGTACATGATCTGTTTCTTAGTGGTCGGTTTGGATATAGTGCAGGCAGTGTAGGACCTGATCTACTTGCTGACCTCCTATCGAAGTTTCAGCCAGTAGAAATTTTTCTACAACATT
Organism: Picea engelmannii; assembly: GCA_009831015.1. Taxonomy (NCBI): domain Eukaryota; kingdom Viridiplantae; phylum Streptophyta; class Pinopsida; order Pinales; family Pinaceae; genus Picea; species Picea engelmannii. The sequence continues at coordinate 466,138 of ML784853.1, forward strand.
TCCACTGTATTTTTTATGCCGAAGTGTTCTTCCAACCGACTATAGTGGGATTCCCAAATCATCTTCGCTCGCTCACTTGATGGAATTCATATATGGCTTAGACGACACAACATCCCATCCTAAAGATGAAAATTAGATACAACTGTGTTTTCGCCCAACATTTGGTATGTGGTGGCGAAGTGTGGGTCTGTCTCATAGAGTTGGGGACATCGAGATATCCCATGGTCACAAGAGTCTAGCACTGTGGTGAGTGTCGCAATTTGAGTTCTGTTGAGGAAATCAATGACATGGTTGGTGCTTCCTGTTTTATACTTGATGTTGAGGTGGAATTTTTTCAAGTATGTGGACCACTTCTGATGGCGATCATTCTGCAATTTTCCTTGTGTCTACATGAACTACAGTGGCTTATTGTCTCCTTCCCAAGAATGTAATGTATCCATTGGAGATAGGATTGCACAATGGAGTACATTTATTTTTCGTAAGTATGGTACTTATGGAAATCATTTGATAGTGTCTCACTATGATAGGCCACATGGTGGCTGTGGTGAGTGAGACTGACATCCAAAACATATTTTGAAGCATCTGTCTCGATCTGAAAGGGTTTTTGTAGGTTTAGTAGTGAAAGTACTGGGGTTGAGCACAAGATTTGCTTCAAATCATCAAACTCTTTTTGTTAGGACTGACCCTACACAAATTTCACCTTACCACCACCCCTGGTTACTTGGCTAAGGGCCCACGAAATATGGTATAATTCCAACACAAACCTATGGTAGAAATTGGCAAGGCCCAAGAAGCTTCGAAGCTCAGTGAGTGTGGTTGGGGCTGTCCAGTCAAGAATGACTTGGATCTTGGATGGATCCACATGTACCCCATGTTGATCAATGATGTAGCCCAGGTAATGGACCATGTCCATGCCGAAGGAGAATGTTTTCAAGTTGTTGTATAGCTTGTGTTGCCACAGGGTGTGCAGAACCTACTGAATACATTGCAAGTGTTCTTCCAAAGTCTTTATGTAAATGAGAATGTCAACCAGATACACCACTACAAAATTATTGGTGAATTCTCATAGGATATTATCCATCATCCTCATGAAAGTGGCTAGAGCATTTTTCAAGCCAAAGGGCATGACCAACCATTCAAAAATACCTTCCTTTGACTTGAAGGAGGACTTCCATACATTTGCATGTTCTATCAAGACCTGGTGGTAGCCAGAATTCAGATCAATCTTACTAAAGTATTTGACCCCTGTGAGCTGATCAAGGAGGTCGTCGATTTGGGGAATCAGGTACTGGTTTCTGACTGTGATTTTATTCAGGTCCCGATAATCAATGCAGAGTCACCATGTTCCATCTTTCTTCTATACCAACATGATTGGGCTCCCGCAAGGTGATTATATGGGATAGATGTTCCCCTTGTGGATCATTTCTTAGATATTCCTCTTGATCTCTTCATTCTATAATAGAGAGTGACGGTAGAATGGCCCATTGGGCAGGGGTGCACCGAGGGTTAGATCAATGGGGTGCTTGACCTGACAGTGCAGAGGTACCCTGGTAGGTGAGGAGAAGATATATGAGTATGCTTCCATGACATTATCCACTTGATTTTTTTGTGTGGATAGGTCGTCCACAGAGACCCTAGATGTGGATGTGATCTTTCGCTCATTCTAAGAGAGAATCATGAAGAAGGCAAACTTTCCCATCCGAGAGATGAGCTTCCTACATTGCTTGGCGGAGATAAATGAAATAACACTAGGTGGGACTACCTCTGGTATCCTGTACAATTTCTTGTTCAAAGTAATAATAATATTGTGAGGCCTAGACTCATATACAACATGGATTTTCCAAAAATATGGTTGGCCCAAAATAACATTACAAACATTGAGAGGGGAAACATCACACAATACCTCAGCTTTGAAGGGCTTGATGACATATTACATGCGTCATTGTTGGCTGACGTGGATGTCGCTTCCTTGGCGGAGCCATCCGATGGTGTAGGGCTGCGGGTGTGACATTTTCAGCAGGGTGAATCACTTTACAACCTCTATTTATATGAGGTTATTCTAACTACCGCTATCAATGATGAAGTGCAGCGGGGTACCCTTCACCCACATCTGTGAATGAAAAAGGTGTTCACCTTCCTCTGGCTGTCTAGTTCACCAGGCTGGATCTTGGTGGTAGCAACGGTAGCACTCAATTTTGCATGAATGATATGTCTCCCCCTTTATGTTTTTGACTCAGAGTCGGAATTTGCATCTAATTCATAGGATTTCACCTCAGACACCAACGACTTCTTTGAGAGACAATCAACAGTGTTATGCCAAGGGCTCTTATGGAAGTCACACCACTTCCTGATATATTTGTTTGTCTTTTCAGTGTCCTTCTTTTCTTGCAGCCTATAATGGTTGTCCTGAGGAGGCCCTTCTTTTCTCTATCCTTTTTTCTGCTAGTTGGGGTCACCCTTTCCTGGATTTTTCTATGAGGGGTTCCCAGGCCCAAATTGTCACGTATTTTGTTTGAGCTTCTGCTTGGTTTTGATGACACATCGATAGGTCTCGCCCAAGGATGAGATGTCCAGAAAATCCATTTTATCATGGATGTATCTATACAGACCTCCATGATACTTGAGCACCATATGTCGCTCAGAATATTTGATACCTAACTTGGTGTGCAAGGTATGGAAGATATTTGTGAACTGAGGGACTACTTGGTCTCTTTCCTACCATGGTGTGGTCCATTTTGTATACAGGTCGTCATAACTTCCAACAGGGTAGTGTTTTTCCTTAATATCATCCCTGAAGGACTCCCAGGTGACCATGACTGTAAATAATGAGGGTTCCTTTGTTTCCTTCTACTCACAAGAAGTTTCCCACCAATATTTGACATGGGGAATGACTTTGAGGAGTGAAAAAGCAATATTTTCTCTATTCGAGAAGTTATGGATAAAGAAATACCCTTCTAGAAGATTCAACCATTTGTCTACAACATATGCATCTATATGACCTTCAAATATAGGAATATCGAAGTTGATTTGTACCTTGAAGTGGGAGACACCTCTGTTTGAGGAAGATGCGTCGCATGTTGGTAGTCGCTGAAGGATTTGCACAAAACTATCCATCATCTTGTTCCTTTGTTGTGTGAGGGATTCCTCGAGCAAAATTTTGAAGGGATCTCTTGTCCTGTTGTCTTTATTTTCTCCCACCATGAGAGGTCGCTTGGGCGTGCAAGAGATTTTATCCTCTAGAGAAACAAGCTGGAGACCCAATTCTTTGTACCCTGACCTTGTTGACGGCATGCATTAAGAACGACAAGGAACATAATGATCTGATACTACTGATATGGATTTTATGAGAAGAATGAAATAAATATTGATTATTATCAAAATATTCTTAACACATAATAACAAATATACAGTAAAATAGGTTTCTATCCAATAAGGAAATAAGTTGAAACTGTAAAATGCAGCGAAAAACAAGATGGCTGGAATGGTGGCGGATTATCTCTTAGAAGAGATGTGACGACTGTGCTCATTCGCCATATTACAATGAGCCTCTGAAGGAATTTTTACAATAAACAAGAATTTCAAAAACCCTAGACATCCAAAAACCTAACCCTAGGAGATGAAGCGCCAAAAGTCATGTGGGCCCTGTATGGGTAAGTTAGTACATCAACTTCCCAGGGTCGTAAATTTTGCATACGATCTTCGTTTTAGGCGCACAATAGCCCGTTGGAAAGTTATGTCCGAAAAATAAAAATTTTTGCTGTGGTGATCCCTAAAAACGTTGTTTAGGGACTCAAAACGACCCCAGAAGTTAGAGACCCAAAAACTAGGAAAACATTGTTGAACTAGAAAACTGCCAAAATCATCCAGTTGGAATAGGTGGGAGGCCACCGACATCCATATGGATTAGGTGTTTCCCAAGTGATAGCTAATATAGTTCATGTAATTGTGTGTGAATTGGTATGGGGGGAGTGTTTGGGCATGGGTGCAGTGATAACAGGGAAATGTAGGTATTACCTGTGGGTTCCTTTGTAGAGGGCGAATTGCACCTTGTCATAATGCCATTCTTTCCTAGTCCATTCAATTCGTTTTATTCTTAGTTTTATTTCTTTTTATCTTTTAATTTTATTATTCAAGGAAAGAGTTGAGGGACATTGTCCTGGATTGGTTACCATAGGTGACAACGTTACCCACAAGCATTTCACAGAGATGAGAAGGTTGGCTCGTGATGAGATGCCCTTTCTCTTGGCTATGCCACCAAGAGCCACTACCTTGGTTTGGTGACTAGATAGATGTTAGTTTCATACCTCTACATTCCCATGGTCATAATAGGCTGGGCTCATGATGAGACCTCCCATCCACCAAATAATACCTTGAGTGTTTGTTTATCTTACAGGTTCCCTTTTCTTACTGATAAGCCTTTTATTGCTTTCTCAAGAATCCCTGGGAGAAGCTTCTCAAAGGTTTAATTTTGTATTTTAACGCTTTCCAACTACTCTTACCCTCTGGTCCTTTAGCCCCTTATTCCCACAAGGAAAGGTACAACCCTTCCTAGTGTGGAAAACCCAATACCCAAACAAAGGTAGGGGAAAATGAGAGGAGTAAATATGGAAAGTGGTAAGTGTGGAGGTAATGGAAGATGACCTTTTATAGACCCACCCAGTGGCAACCCATCCTAAAGATATATCAACTTACTAGGGCATCATGTCACCCTTCCAGGTATGAACAAGTTAAAGAGAATAATTTCCAAGCAAACGTTATGAATTGAAGGAGAATTTAGTGCAAAATATTCAAGTGCTTCAATAATCAGAGTGACACGTACCATGATACCTGAACTCATTACCTCATGGAGAAAGACTTACATCTTCTTTAGTTCCAGGATTGTGGGATGGATTTTGCAGTTTTTAATAAATGTGATGCATTGAATAAAAGAGGGGCCCTCCGAGGCCATGTTAGAAAAATAGGACCGCGGAGCAATAAAATAAAATAAATGCAGAAACAAAAAACAGAAGACACACAATACAAGAGAGACACAGATTTACGTGGTTCACCCAGTGTGGGCTATGTCCAACAGATAAATTGCTAGGTCCTTCCTTTATTATTATCCAGCAAATGAAGGGATACAACCTACAGCAAAACCCACTGTAACTTCCTCTTCTTTCTCTCACAGTCTCCTCTCTCGGAATACAATATTCACCATCATCCATAGCTGCAATACATTTCCCTCATAAAAGAGGGTTGCCTTCTAGGGAAAAAAACCCTAACATAATCTCTACCATTAGATCTGCGACCTTATAATGAACGGTCCAGATTTACAATGAAATTAGAATATACTTTTACAAGGTAATTTTTGCTTTGGGGGCTTCGCCCCCGAACCCCGCAGAGGGGGTACCCCCCCTCTGCACTCCCCCACATGGAAGAGTGTACATACTTCTGGGGTGTAAATACTTCATGGGGTATAAACATGGTTGAAAGTAAGGACCTCTAAATCAGGAAGATAATCAAGCTCCACAACCAACAGGCCATTCTCAAGTCATCTGGCTCTTGACACTCCATGTCTAGGACCCGTGGGCCTCGAGACATGATATCCTTAGTTATCCCTAGGATAGGGAATAGAATTTGGCTCCAACTTGGGGACATATGCTCACCATAGATAGTATGAGAACCTCAACATATCTGGTATGACCTGTTCCTGCTAAATCTCAACAAAACGCATCAGTAATATTTAGGGTGGTGATATCACCCCTCTCTCATATATGATATAAAAATAAAAGCATAAGCATGCATATATACATAATGGAGGAATACAATATGAAAATGAAACTATAACTATGCTAACATGATATGCATGTGATATATATAATGGATACAAATGCCTACCTACCTCTACTTAATTGTTGGTTGAATGCTAGGTGTGGTCAAATAACTAGTGAAGCCATTCTAGAAATATATCATAATATCTGCATCTGTGCTTCATTATAAACCAAAATAATGACAAGTCAAGAACAAAAATAAATGAGTTAGAATATGTATCACATCAATTTCTAGCTCATGGAGGTGGGAGGGAGGGACAAAATTATTCCAAGTCACACTTCTAGGAAAGCATTCAAGCCATCTCAGAAAGGGATCGTGAAAAATCAAAGGTTCAAAAGAATGACTCAAAGAGTCTGAAGGTTGGCTACCTTGGACATCTTTACATCTTGGGGTCTGGGAAAGGATTAGTAAGAGCCTAGAGGATGACTGACAATTTCTTAAGGGAAGGATGAAAGACTGAGATAATAAAATTATTCTTAAGGTATTCAACCTACCCTTGAATTCTAAAATTAAGATTTTCCCCTGAGAAAACTTAAGACAAGGGACATGTTTTCCAACTGCATCCTTAGTGACATAGCGAGGTAAAGTAATCGAAGGAGGCTGGAAAATATTGTCACAATTATATTTCTTTAGGAAAGCAACGTCCTCACTCTTATCTGAGCATAACTGTGGTTGACAATTTTCTTCATATAATAAATATGAATGATCAAAGGAATACTGATCAAAATCCTCAAGGTATGACCGAAAATCATCAGAAGAACATAGAACTAGGTCATCCTTGGGTGTTTGGAAAGTGTCTGTAACTACATCATCTCCTTGTTTCCATATGTCAAAATCATTAGTAATCTCACATGATAGTTGTACCGAAAATATTTGGAAATGACCCTTAATGTCGTAAACGTGATCCCCATCATACCCAATCATATCCCATCTACGTTTCCCAACATGTATGAGCTCATAAATATTATTAACCGTGTCATTACCTTTATCATAACATGAAGGGCGTAAATTACCCAAGGGATCCTCTAATACTTCTTCACTTTTTGAATCATAGAATAAGGTACCATCAAAAACCTGAAAAGGAAAGTGAATAACCTCATCCTCTTCTTATTGTGTAGGAGGAATAGGATTTGGAATGGCTTCATCAGAGAGAGGAGCACAGATTAATACTTTATCATCGTTTAATATCTTTAGGCTCTCACTATTCAATCAGGTCCTCATTATCCTTGCTAGAAGCATGAATAATTTTTTTTCCTCCCCATGGGATTGGTAACCTTCATAAAAATCCCTCTCCTCAACCTCTTGTTGATTGATGTATTGTTCCAAACCTTTCAGGGTTTCCTTAATAGAGGCCTCAAGGGAAAGTGTTCTCTTGGGAGTACCTAGAGTATCTTTGGGTTGACCAACCTTGATTTTTGGAACCAAGGATTATTATTCCTTGGATGAGGAGATGTTGGCTTCGATTTCAGTAGCCATGTCATAAAATTCTTGGATTGTTCTAGGAGATTTATCTATGATAGGGAAACCTATTTGTCCTGTAAAGGCTTCAAGGTAAATAAAGAGAAGAAAGGTGTATGACGATTGATAGCTTGTTGGGATATGTTGTACTAGCCTCTTAAATCTATCATGAAATTCCCTAACAATTTTATTCTCATTCTTCTTTATGTGATTAAGTTTGTTTATTAGCATGTGGATATATTTTAAATAAATAACCTATCTCTTGAGAAAGGTTATATAGATGTGATGCTAGCATTAGGGAGATTACAATATCATTTCCTAGCATTTCCATGAAGAGTGGTAGAGAAGATATTCATTGCCAAATATTTAGCATCATCACTAATTGGGTGGAGTTGAAATAAATCCAAAAAATTATCCATGTGATCTTCGACACTAACCCCATCATTACCAGTGAATCCGGGAGCCCATTTTCATACCTCGGAGGCATTTGTCGAGGGTAACCAATAATTTTACTCATATCTAAGGGTTTAAATTTTCTTGGGTCCCATTAAGAAGCCATGTTTGGATTTCTCATTAGTGGAGTCACCAGATAATCCTTCTAGGGATAATCAAAGGGAAAAGAGGGAATCACCCTCAGTGGAGTAGTCAGGTAAGATTTGTGAAGTAAAGGATTTGTATGAAGGCTTACCGAAAAAGTGTCGTTCAGGGAAAATTGACTTGATGTTCCCTAGAAACAACACTAAAATGTTATAGTGCAATTAGTACTTTTCCCAAATACCAAGGAAAGTGGATCGAATTGAAATAACTGAGAGTAACCTACCATTGTCTCCACAGTAGGAGATCTCTTTCTGTTTAGGGGAAAGCACAAGACCACTCGAGGGGAGATGTCCCTAGTGAATAAAAGGGGGTAAATAACTTGGGTCAAAATGAATATTCCTCCCCTCTCACTGGTCACCTTTGATTTGAAGTCTTGGAAGAAGCCTAAAAGAATTGGTGACTTGCAAAGAGTTGTTTACTAGAAGAGAAGGCACAAGAAAATATTCAAATGATAATGTTTCTTCAATCAAGACTGAATCAATCAACTATCCCAATGAATGCAATAATAAATGATGTTATTCTTAAACAATTGATGGAAAGTACAAATGTAATAGCACTAGATGATAACAAGTAATCCTCAAAGTGATTAATGAAGTAGTAAATGACTAGTGATTGTAGTAAGTTAGCAAATGTTTGATAGTGAGAACAATCTATGAAGTTGATAATGATTTGACAAGTGCTAGAAGAAGGGTAAATGAAATGCATAACGAATGGCTCAAAGTCTAATGAAGATTATAGGTCCAAGTGTTTATAGTGAGACTAGTTATGTGTGTAGGATAGCTTGAATTCTAGGGAAGAGTTCAAAACTAGGTGGTTTTAGGTTAGGATCAATTTAGGGTTAGGATTGCAAATGACAAAAATCCACAAGGATTTTGGTCACGCAACAAGGAAATATTAGTGAATCACAAAGTCAAGTCCCAAAGTAGTTGATCCTTGCAACAAAATAAGTTAGTGTAAGAGGTTGTTTGAAAGTTTTATCCCTTAGGGTTTGAGAGCTAGGGTTTTGGCTAGTGCCTTGTATTGGTAAAAATGGAGTCTAAGGATGACGTTCAACTTTATGAGGAGTAAAATGTAATGTATATAGGGTCAAGGTCAGGAGAAAGGTTGTGGAGAAGTAACATTTTAGTCATCCACTAACTTTATTTTGAGCAAGAAGCCTCTAAGGGTGTAGCACAAGATAGGCCCTTGGGGTTCTTACCTCCTTGAACTAAATATGTTGAGGGTAAGATCTTAGATGTAGGGAGGAGTAATAACCTTATTCCTCCTATCCTCATACCTAGTGGAGGAAAATTACTAGAGAGTATCCTTTCTAGGCCCTAGCACATCCCTCTTCCTTGGTTTTAGAAGTGTGACTTCACCTTAGGAAGCTAGGGTTAGGTTCCTAGGAGAGTCTAGGTCAATATCATTAGAAAGATAGGCTTAGGTTTATAGAGGTAAGACAAGGAAATGAAGCTTGAAAAACAAAGAATGAAGAATTAAATAACTTAGTTCTCCACACTTAGGGTTTTAGCATGAAATTTCATAGTATTCCATATACAAGCAAGCAAAATAGACTAGCAACCATAAAATATGACTAATAGAAAAATTTTACTTACTTATACCAAGAATAATCATGCATCAATATAGAATTTTCCAGGAGAAATCCTTTGATAAGTTCACCAAGCCAAATAATCCAAGAAAAAGCTAGTGCACACCTCCTTAAAAATCCAAGTAACCTAAAAAATAATGTAAGTTTTCAGCCAGTAACTCTTAAAGAGGGTCGAATTTCAGACCACACCACTTGTGTGATGAGTCATGATGAAAAAATGAGAATATTTTATCTCTATTTATATAGTATCAATGGCATTTAATTAAAATTAGTTTATAAAAAGGTCGACCTGGCCAAATTACATCAAAATCCAATTTTTACATAAATGAAAGTAATTAACCCCTGAAATTATTTCCAAGGGTGATGTCATTCCCTCCTAGGGTGACATCATGCCCTCCTAGGGTGATGTCATGCCCTCCTCAAGTGACATTGAGCCCCTAGGGTGAAATGTTGGGCTCCAAAAGAAGGACGTTTGGCCTCCAAAGGCCCTGGATGATGCCCACACATGCCAATCGACTCACAACTGACCTTAAGGTGCAAACCCTGAATTTGGATGGCATCCAGGGTCACAAAGGTGACGTCATGGGCTCTCAAAGTTCAATGTATAGGTCGAAAGGAAATATCCCCCTGGGTCTAGGTATGTCGGGATGTCTTTGATGCAATGTCCTTCTTTCTTCCTGGTGCAAGTCTCTGATGTCTCTCTGCCCCTAGTTGGGGTCACAACATCCATCTGTGGGCTTTCATCCCCATGGAGGTCTAAGATAATCATTCCCTCATATGTACCTGTCCATTGGGAAAAGTCATGCAGCAAAAAAAAGTACGTCGTCCAGGGGTTCATAAGTCACAGTGATCACAGAAATGTCAATCACATATAATAATCAAATTACCCAAACATGTTCATCAAACCCCCCTTTACCCAGAAAAATTCTCAAATATGTTATGCATTTTAACAAGTCAGGTTTGGAGAAGATTTTAGGGTGTCCTATTGGGCTAATCCTCTTTAAGTTTGGGGTGTTTCTGAGGTGAGAGCCAATCTAGGTCATGTAAGTGTGTGTGAAGTGGCATCGAGAGAGTGTTTGGGCATTGGTGCAGTGATAACAGGGAAATGTAGGTCTTACCTGTGGGTTCCTTTGTAGAGTATAAGTTGCACATAGTGATAGATGCCATTATTTCCTATCCCATTTAATGCCTTTTATTATCAGTTTTATTGCTTTTTATATTTTTATTTTATGCTTCAAGGGAAGAGCCGAGGGACACTGTCTTGGATTGGTGACCAGAGGTGATATCATTACCCGCAAGCATTTCATGGAGATGAGAATGCTAGCTCATGATGAGACCCCCTTTCTCTTGGTTATACCACCAAGAGAAACTACCCTGGTTTAGTGACTAGATAGATGGAAGTGTCACACTACTACATGCCCAGGGTAATAATAGGTTGGCTCATGATGAGACCTCCCATCCACCAACTAATAACTTGAGTGTTTTTTTATATTATGGGTTCCCTTTTCATACTGAGAAGCCTTTTACTTCTTTCTCAGGAATCCCTAGGAGAAGCATCTCAAAGGTTTCATTTTCGCTTTTAACTCTTGCCAGCTACTTTTACCCTCTGGGCCTTTAGCCCCTTCTTCCCACAAGGCAAGGTACAACCCTTCATAGTGTGGAAAACCTAGTACTCGAACAAAGGTAGGGGAAAATGAGAGGAGAAAAGATGGAAAGTGGTAAGTATGGAGTGAATGGACGATGACCTTTCATAGACCCACCCAGTGGCAACCCATCCTAGAGGGAGATCAACTTAATAGGGAATCATGTCACCCTTCTAGGTATGAACAAGTTAAAGAGCATAATTTCCAAGAAAACATTATGAAATGAAGGAGAATTTAGTGCAACATACCATCATACCCAGACTCATTACCTCATGGAGAAAGACGTGTTTCTTCTTCAGGACCAGGATGGTGGGATGGATGATGTTCCTACTAATAAATGGGTTGCACTGAATAAAAGAGGGGCCCTCTAGGGCCATTCTCAAGCCATCCATCTCTCGACACTCCATGTCAAGGACCTGTGGGCCTTGAGACACGATCTCCTTAGTTATCCCTAGGATAGGGGATAAAAATGTCGACCAAGGAAATGGAAATGACTACAGAGGTTGAGTTCATGGAAGTTATTAAGGTCGAGGATGTGGTCGAGATCATTACTACTACTTCAACTATTAAGGTCGAGAAAAGGACCATTCAGCAGAGGATGTGGTCGAGGTCATTACTACTACTTCAACTATTGGAAGGACTACCACATAAGTTTTGACTTCCCAATAAAATTCATAATTGATCTCAAGTTCTGCAACATATGTGTAGTGGGAGGTCACTCCCTTTAATACTATCCAATTGTATTAGATAAAGTAATAAATAAGCAAACATGAACCTCTTGCATACAATGCCCAAGAAAGATATCTTAAATTCAAAAAATATCCATGTCATAAAATAATCAGGAGCAGGTGAAGACATCTATCCATACCCTTCAAGCCGACAAAAGGGAGGTGAAAACGCATATCCTAACCTAGATGACAAAGAAATAATAATGCAGGAAACAATGAAGTTCTTTGAAAACATCAACCAATAAAAAGTAAATATAAATAAGGGAGGATATGCAAATATTGGAGACACTATGCTAGATGAATTTCTCCAATTACTAAAAAAAAAATAGTTGGTCGGTCGCCTGATTGAATTGATGAGCATATTAAGAGAATACAAAGAAGATCAAAGACCAATCAAAAGGCTTTGACAATTTTCTTAGGAAAGGCATACAAATGATTTCAACCCACAAGTCGACATGGAAATCGATGGCCATATGATCAAACAAGTAATAGTTGACTTTGGATCCCAAGTAAATATCCTCCCTAGAGAAACATGGGTTCAACTTTGGAAACCCTTGCTACAACCAATAATGAATTTCTTAAAATAATCATATCAAAGGTTCATTGAACCAATTGGCATGCTTAAAAGTGTCATAACATCCATAATGGGAATTCCAATAAGAGTTAACTTCGAAGTGATTATTTTTTTCAAAGGAATTCATTCTTACCCTACATTAGTCAGAAGACCATGGGGTCAAAACATGAACACCACAATCTCCCTCGAAAGGGACAAAATTAAATTGAAAGGTAGATTTAGGAAAATCATAATACCATTGGACCCAAAAGAAGGAAAGCCTTGGGTCCAAACATGGGATGAATCCCATGAGACACGACGATGGTATCAAGTAATTAATGAAAAAAAGGACTGCATCGAGCCTAATAGTGAAGGAGAAATTTTAGTCATATCACCATTGTCAATAGTCCAAAACTCAGATACAAAAAAATTATAATTGGCAAATGGAGAATTACGAAGCTCAAGCTAAGGATATTTGGTTGATAGAGGAAATACCATTGAATCGATCAAAATTATGATTTTCAGTACAAGTAGTCCCTATCGTGCTAGATGAAAATCTAAAAAAAACACCAACACTCATCTTTACTAAAACAAGAATGAGATACCCCATATGGTTTAGCTAAATAAACTCTCTGACGAGTCATGTTGATGAAGTATCCAAATAATTCAGAGAACAAGGGAGAGTACAAAGTTTAGTAGAATCCTTCACATGCTAAGAAAATCAATGGTGGGAAATGCATGCACCATGACTACAAACACGGAATATTTCTACGTTATACTTCATGGAAATATTTGGCAGAAAGAAATTGTCAACAAATGTCGACATCATGACCTTCAAACTTGGGTTTGACCCAGCCACTCACATTCACCAATGTGAGAATGGACGGAGAAAATAAGGATACTGGTAAGAAAGAATATGGCCACGCATGTTCCCAAATACTTTGGATTATATACCACATAAGTGATATAAAAGTGAAGAAGTATGTGGCCACAAATTAAATTGGAATGAAATCAAAGAAAAAATCATCAAATACTTTGAATTCATACCTGAGGAAGCACTCTTGCAAGAGGCAGCAAAAGAAATAATTTTTTTTCTTGAAAAATCAAATCCTTATGAGATTCAGAAAAGAGGTAAATCCAAATTCAACATGGGATTGACTTCAACTTACAATTTGGTGTCGACACAAAGTCTAGAAAATGTAAAACCTCAATGAATAGACATGGACAACACAATTTTTCTAAGGAAAAATCATCGCAAAGTAAATAACTTTGTAAAAATAGTCTACTCAGTGTCCAGGGAAGAAAAATAAAACAAGGAATACATAGAAAAACCTAGCTTCCCCATAAGCTATAATAAGGTTGTAGAGGGAGAGTGCCATCTAGATGAATCAAAAGAACTAGTGGATGGACACATAAATAAAAATTAGGAGTTCAACATATCAATAGATGGTCGACCAAGAATGGCTAGAATAAGAGACTATTGGTCTGATAAGAAAACCAAATAAATAGTCAACCTACTGAGAGAATATCAATATGTTTTTTCATGTGACTATAAGGACCTAAAAGGACTAGTGTAAGAGATAGGGGAGATAAAAATCGACTTCACACCTAGGGCCAAACCTATCAAAAAATGGCCATAAAAGTTGGCACACAAATATAATCCCATAGTCCAGAAAGAGATAGAAGCAATTCTAGTTGCATGAATCATATATGCTATCGAAAAATCATAGTGGACAAGTCTGATTGTTGTGCAACCAAAAAATAATGACCCCAAGAAAATTACAATATGTGTTGACTTTATAGGGATGAAAAATATTACAGTAATTGATCTATTCTAAACACCATTTGTTGAATAAGTGATCAATGAAGTCATGGGACATGAATGTTATTCTTTCATTGATGGCTTCTCATACTACAATCAGGTACCTAATGCAAAAGAATATCAGGAGAAAACTACATGTGTCTATGAATTTGGGTCATTTTCATATAGAGAAATGCCATTCGGGCTCAAGAATTCCCCAACAATATTTTCTTAGATAGTGGTCAAAGCATTTCAAGAATACATTTACAAAAGAATGGTCATATACTTTGATGATTGGATCATCTACAACCTGTTGAAAGACCATATCCAATGGTTAATACTGATGTTGGAAAGATGTATACAAACGCATTTATCTTTGAATATCAAAAAATGCATCTTTGACACACCTATAGGCATTATGCTGGGACATATTGTACGTAAATATGTAAGAATGGTCAATGTGGCCAAGGTCAAGGTAATTATCGACATGAAACCACCAATCAACTAGAAACAAATCAACATATTCCTTGGGCATACCAGGTATTACAGAAAATTTATCTTAAATTATTCCAACATCACTTTACCCATTGACGAGCTATTAAAGAAAGAAGTCTAGTTCTAATGGAGCCAATAATGCAATAAATATTTTGAGCTCTTAAAAGGAAAATTGGTGGAAACACCTATACGAAGATTTCTAGACTATTCATGAAAATCCCATGTCCATGTGGATGCATCTAAAATTGTTGTTCACTTAGCCTTATCCCATCCGTATGACGACATCGTCGATCACCTGAATGCATACACTAGTCAGAAATTGAATAAAGTTGAAATAAAATATTCGACAATAGAGTGAGAGGCTCTAGCCATAATTTTACCCCTTCAAAAATTCCAACACTATTTTTTGGAAAATTCGTTTATATTTTTCATGGACCATCATGAACTCAAGTATTTAGTAAATAAACCAGTCCATCAAGGAATTTTTTTTTTGAATTTGAAGTAGTTTTATGACCTAGAAAGAAGAATGTCAACCCAGACCATCTATCTTAACTTGAGATAGGAAGATATATGATTGGGATAGAGGATTACTTACCAAATGCAAGTTTATCCAGGGTTAAAGCATCCCACAAGGAACTTGAAGAAATTGTAAATTTTCTAGAAGAAGGGAATTCCCCTGAAGATCTCTCGACAAAAAAAATAAACATCCTGGTGTTAAAAGAAATACCATTCACTCTGATGAATGGATATCTCTACAAACTAGGTATTGATAATATTCTACGAAGAAGTGCACTAGAACATGAACGTGAAGATATAATCAATGAGGCACATGAAGGCCTAGTGAGAGGTCATTTCCAAGCTGACACAACAACTAGAAATATCCTCCAAGTCAGTATTTGGCTTCCAAACTTACACAAGGACAGTCGAGAATAGGTGAAGAAGTGTGAAAAATACTAGAGGATGGGTCGACCTCTATGGAAAAATGAAATGCCCCTACATTTGGTAAATCCTAGTTTATTGTTTGAAATTTGGGCTATCGACTTTCTCGGCCCCTTCCCAAAAAGATAAAAAATAAATAGGGTGAAATACATCATCACAGTAGCCAATTTTTGAAATGGGTAGAGGAAGAACCAGTCAAAAATTGCACAAAGGAAACAAACGTCAAATTTATCTACGAAGATATAGTGACGAGATTTAGATGTCCTTTAACATTAATCAATAATGAAATAACTCATTTTATCAATGGCACATTCGATTAACTACTTAAAAAATTCTTGATCGACCACAGGAAGATGGTTTTTTATCATCCACATGACAATGGAGTTGTCGAATCATTCAATAGTACATTACGTAAAGGATTAACAAAAATATGTGGACTCGACATGGATGATTGGGATGATAAGATTCCATTAGTAGTATGGGCCTATAGAACAACATATAAAATATTGACAATGATATATCCTTAGTTGTACAGGGTTGAGGATATAGCATTGTCAGGAGCAGTACAACTAAGGACCTTGCAAAGGAACCCCTTTCATAAATTAGTCAATGGGGCCCATTTAAATAAGTACAATACGTAGCAGTCTCATGACCTACTAGTGAAAACCTCCTCGGGGCACCCACATGATCTAACTAGGTCGAAAATCCCATGGGGTGGCCTAGGTCAAAGTTGAAAAGAGAAAAAATAAACATTAAAATAAAAAATAAAAGAAAAGAAAAATAGGATAAGTAGTAAAGGTACTAAAATATTGAAGAATGGATTAAGAAAAGAAATAAGCAAGTTGGTTAACATAAGTAGGTACAGAACTATTTGGGAACTACAAGTTATATGACCAACTTGAACCACCAAAAGAATACATTTAAGCATACCATATTCAAACATGAGAAGAGAATGAGATCCTTGGTCATCACTAAAGTCATTCGGAGAATAAAAAAAACCTAGCACAAATTTATCACCAAGGAAAGATCTACACCATATCCTAAGTAAATGGACTAGTCAATCGACCAAAAAAGAATTACTTCACCCAATTGAACGTGAAAATCATCAATCAAGAAAGTGTGAATTCTATAGAGCAAGTGAGAATGTAAATAATACGTCAAGCGAGTGTGAACATCTTCAATTAAATCAACAAAGAAATCGTGTCCTCAGAAATCCAAGCATAAATCAAGTCAATAAAAGAAAGGAAACAAACTTGGTTGGATGATTCAACTGGAGGTCCTTGATCGTCTGGAATAACTAAACGACCATATTACATACGTGAATAAAATAAAATAAATTGACCAAATCGGACGCACCCCTGGAGAAAACAAAATTGACTTAGTTGAAGTAGTTGGTCATCGGAAGTATGTTAACACAATTAATTCCCAAAATGACAAGTTCAATCACCACAATACCATTGACACAGTTGTCCCTTCACATGAATAAACAATTACCCACGACATTAATATTTAGTAATGTGAATTAATGATTTCATTGGACAAATTAAAAGTCCCCAATACACCTCTCGCCTATAAATATAGAAGACACATATGACTTCATCTCACTATTGTTCACACTAGAGAACCTGAGTAATCGGAGCATTGAATATGAAACTACGCATTTGACCCTATAGTTTCAAAAACTTCAACCTCAACACAACCAAAAAAAATACATAGACATGCCAAGGATGCAAGGCTAGGTCACAGATTCATTAGTTGAACCAAGAACGAAATCCAAATTTGACAGAGTGGGTGCAATCGAGATGGAAGCCCACATGCACAATACTTGCGGGGATAGAATAGAAGAAATGGATTGGTCAAAACACTAGAAAAAGTTCACCATGTGGGGAATGGAAGCCATTCCATGGAAGAATGAATCAAGTTTCCTAGAGTAAGTAAGTATCCGACACTTCTTTGGTGCACCACGAGTTGCAAAGTTTGATGGCTAGAAAGAGGATGTTGCAAAGTTCTTGATGATTCAATATCATAATGGGAACCTATAGTTAAAATTTTCATTCAAAATCATTGGAGGAATGATACATAGGGTCAAAAGAATACCACATGGGGGTAATATTGTCCCCAAAACCTTAAATTCCAATGATATAATTAAGTTCCTCATAGGGAGAACCTAAAAAAAAAGATTCAAAGGGTCTTTTAATTAAGAAAGTAACCGACCTCGGGTAAAAAAGGACATGTGTGATAGTCTCATTGTGGTTCATAGCCACAGGATGAGCTTTAGACATGAAGCTTAAAATTTTGGAACCCAATGGACAAATACTTCAGTAGGTATAAAAATTCAACTAGGAAGACCACTTAGCTACACTAATCAAAACAAATTGCAAAAGAGTGTCAAGAAAACGATCGAGCCATCAAGTTCCAATCCTTTCTAAAATGTCTCACCATGAATCAATTCAACCCATTCGGGGAACCTGTTTTCACTTTAAAGATAGAGACCAACCATGGACAATTAATTTTGTTTTTCACCAGGTGCAGTCAGGTCATTAGACTCCCTTCCAACCGAAGTAATGTTTAAAAAATGGGTAAACAATTTGAAGAATGTATCACACAAGTGGATATTTGAGAAGAAAGTTTGAATCGATTTACCACCAAGTGCCCACATCCAAATAAGTCTTGAAACCACCAATATTTGGTGTGGATTCAGTGGGGGTAGACAACAAAAGAAATAGAGAACCAGTCGATAAAGTTGCAAATCTTTCAGGAGATTGAAAGATAGTTGGGGTTTGAAACTATGATCCTTTCAAAAGTATGAAGCGACAAATTATGATGGAGAATAAGAGGAATAAAGAAAATTGTCCCTCTATACAATTCCTTTTGTCTCAAATTTATACATGGATGGAGGCACCCTAGTAAACAAGACTTTGAATAAGAGAAAACAATGAGAAACAATAGCAAGGGGAAAATAGGTTTTCAACATGGATGCATCTCTAGAGGGAGTAGACATCATTTGGAAAGAGGTAATTCAAGAATATACCAAATTAAGGTTCAACAACCCTCTGATAAAGGAAAAATTCCCTTTGTTATAAAAAAAATGGTTGAGAATATTAGGACACGGGAAAAACAGTCTCGATGAGACAAAGCTATCACAAGAAATATTTTGAAGTTGAGCATTGGACCACAATTTCAGGAGATGATGGCATCATAAAATGTGAATAAGGCCAAAGAAATAAAAAACCAAGAAGTTATCGATAAGAAAATGGAAATGAGGATGTAGAAAAACAATGACTAGATGATCAACATGAACAAAGTATAGGTCGATCAACTCCATTTTCATCACACTAATAAAAAATCACCAAACCTGGCCCAATTAAGAAGCATGTTCCAAAGAAGTAGCGCACAAAGATAAGCACAATCAAACTTATAAGGGAATAGCCACCACCTAAGGTTACACCAATTATCGAAGAAACAAGAGTAGAAAAGGAGGTGGAAAAAAATAAAAAGAAATCAATGAAAGGGCATCGGCAACTATTGACCAAAAATTACAAAATGGAGATGTCAAGGAGCACACCACAGTCGATTCAACTCCATTGGATAATTCAAATCCACTCAACTCGACCCAACCTGAAGTTGGGCCTAGAAAAGGAAGTCAGTTTTTTCATCTCAACCTAGTCACAACAACAAGTATGCCAAATCATATATAAGGAGAGACAACTACAGAAACTCAAGGATTAGTACGCACCATCTCTGCACAAAATCTAGTTCATATAGAACCTAACATAGTCTCAGCTGATGGTTCATACCTCCTAGAAAAATCTATGGAAGAACGAGAGAAAATCCAGATGGAGAAGCAGTCTAAATAGGAACAATCGACCAACCATAACAAAGATCAAGTAAATAGAGATAATAACATTGGTATGGAAACTCCTAACGATGGAAACTCCCCACCAAATAATCCACCTCTAGGAATTCAACACAAATATCAGTCACATCCCCCAGAACAGACTGAAAATACAAAACAGAATGATCAAGCAAATCAAGGAAACAATGGAAAGAATGATAGGAAGGACCCTGACACATAGCTATAATTAGAGGAGACTAATGAGGAAAATCAAGGAAATGATGATACACAGAAAGGAAATGGTGTAGATAAACTAAAGGATCCTATAAAATATCAAGAGAAACATATTGTAGAAAAGTTAACATAGAAGAAGAAGAAACAAACAATCCATCAAAAATATAGTTCTTCAAAAACACCTACCTTTACAGTGTTCAATCTAATTGGGTCAACATAACCACCTACATAAAAATTATTCGACCCCACAGTCGCATCCAACAAATAGGTACTAGATTTATAAAATTAATTCAAAAAAGAAGTGATCCATGAGGGATGGCACCCGACTTATCGCAAGGAGAAATAAATATTAAAAGACTATTCATTTCTCGCCAACGAGAAATTGGGCATAAAACAACAGACAGAGGGAATCGACCCATTGGAAATAATTAAAAGGATAGTCGATTAAGTCATTGATACACGTGCAAATAATCAATTGGAGATTCCACACCTAAAGTCAACAAATAAACAAATCAAGCAACTGCATAATCAAATAGATATAAACAATCAAGACATAATGGCACAACTAATAGAGCAATCTTACATGTTGAGTATGGAAAGTTCAAAGAAGTACAACAACAACTAGAAATTTTCACTTCACAAGAATCTATTTTAAACACGTTGTTGACTAATTGGCCCTCATATTTCACCCTCACTTACAACAAATTGAAATCCCAGAAGTCAATGATTGTCAACTTGATATCAACATTACTACACACAATTGACCAAAAATCCAAAATGGACATTTCATATCACATCACCAAAGAAAAGGCAGTCAAGGAAGGGTTATATAAATAAGAGAAGGAGTGGCTAAAAGAAGCAACCAAAGCTCAAATGAAAACTAAAAAAATCCATCAAACTTCTAGAAGCAAAGTAGAACTTCGATCTTGAGTCGACTACAGTATAGGAAGCTCCTCTGCCATATAAGATCGATTTTCTAGGAAAACTAAAATCAGTGGGGATAGAAGAATAGTACTCGATAGAAGAAATCCATATGTTCTCACAACACTTGTAGAAAACAACTCTGATAATATATCATAAAACATTTGAGAGGCTACTGCAACAACCACCAAAACAATTGAGGGCTACATCAACATATTGACAATTCTATTTTTTTCATCCTACACCATATGAGTCGAATATTTTGAATATCAATCACCAGTCAAGGGCCCCATAGGTAGTCATTGAAGGATCAAAAGAGTCGCAGGTGCCCATCAAAAAAAATCAATTCCACCTAATGTACAACTGCATGAATGGGTAATCCCCGAAGAAACCAATGGAAAAATAATGTAGGTAGAAAATATTCCATAATCAAGCAATCAACACTTAAACAAAGTTTGAATTACCAATCGACAGTGAAATATTATTCTTACTTATTATCACTCCAAAATTATCTCTCTAATTTTCAAAATGATTTAAACCACTTGTGAAAACCTCTTTGGGGCGCCAATGAAATTTGTCAAAAAAAATTAAATGTAATAGACACTCCCCTCTTGCTTAAGATGAGAAAGGAATTTAGGGGGGGGGAGAGATGTTGTAATGGATATTCGGTTCTGTTGACTAGACTCTTCATTTGAAAAACTATGTCAACTACAGATGTCGTCTAGGAAATTCGGTCGAATATACAATTAATTCGATCGACTAGGTAGTTATGAAGTGTAATCGACTGATAAATGTAGAACATGCATGTGTGTGTGTGTGTGTGTGTGTGTGTGTGTGTGTGTGTGTGTGTGTGTGTGTCTTTGTAATGGAGAAAGAGAGGTTGTTTTATCTATATAATAAAATGCAGTGATGGTTCTCCCACTTCTTGCATATGCTTTCATGTGTCTCTATGTGTACTTTTATATGATGTTATAATATATGTTTCTCATTGTAAGGATCTCCTGGTAACTTCTCATACTTTCCCCCAAACTACAAGAAATGGCATGAACCTTAAAGAATATATATAAAAAGGAGGATCGGGCTTGAGAGCTCACCTTTTTTCATCTTAATTATAGATGGATGTCATAATGCTAAAAACAATCCTTGGTGAGATGGTTTTGATTTTGGTCTCAAGAATGTTCTAGTACCATGTGTTGAGGGGTCGATAATCCTTTAACTCAACAGTAGGAACCAAACCCTCTTAAGAGGCCCAACTAGACTCGTAAGCATTTGATGAGTGGAATGGTTCTCCAGATCTTTGATCTGACTGATTTATCAATGGGATTTACGGGTAACTAACAGGAATATATTTCTATGAAAAAATTCTCCTTTAGGTTAAGTGGTTCTCTTTTTGTATTTTTGTACTCTAGGTAAAATAAATATGACGGCATATACCAACTGATAAAGGGAAATTACTAAAGACTGAAGAATGTTGACCTTAGGATAACCCTTATACCTCAGTGTGCAGACAATGATAATCATACCTATTTCAATCTTAGAAATAATACTTTTACTTGTGGACATTCATCATTGACTGAGATAACAATTGTAGAAAGGAAAAACAAATACATAACAAAGATGGGTGTAACAAAATTAGGTCTCTTAGCTCTATTATCAATCACATATCAACACATCGATTTCTTTTCATCATCTAGAACAAAAGAACTGTTATAATATTGAATTATAACTTAACAATAGATGCAACAACTCATACTCAATACAACAACACTATCAAACTCGAAGACGGAAACAATCCCTCCTCGATCCAATCAAGTTGACGCTTTAGCTGGAAAAAAAATAATTGTCTTTGGTTCCAAACAGAACTTCTTAATTAAATTTGCACAGAAATAATTCTTTTACAATTCTCAAAAAGAGGTTATTTCTCAAAATTGACCTTTTGCACAAGGTCAATATCCCTATTTATAAAGGATCACTAAGCTCAAAATAACTGCTAAAAGTTGTGTTAAGTAAAATAAAATTGACATGCGGCAGACTTTATCTCCTCGTTCTCTTGATCTCATCTGATTTTTTACTATGGTGGATGATTTCTCTCATACTCTGCCCACTTGAAGAAAAGGTCTTCGCATGTTTTTGCATAGGTAAACCTATGTTGATCCATCAGTGTCGAGAAGGCTTCCTTTGTCTCCACCACTCATTCTCTATACCTGGTGAGCTTGACACTTAAGAATTATAGAACGACGAGGGATTTGATTGTGTGTTCCATGAACTTCTTTACTTAACCTGGAGTCATACTTGAAATCTATGAGATATCTACCTCCCATGTCGAGTCTTTCTCTACATGTCATTTGACTATGTCATGCAAATCGGTGAAATTTTCTGGTGGGTCGAATTCTGGTAGGCCAATTTTTTCCATCTTCCGATTGATCTTCTCCCAGATTTTCTCACACTCTCCCCACCTTTCCTGTATCTTCCACTGAGGTTCCTGGACCATGCTCACCCAATATTCAGTTGTTTTCCTGATTTCAGATATGCTACTATCCATCAGTACTCAGATGTCGTGCTCTTCCGAGTCTCGGCCTTTCTGTACCGCACTAATATAGTCAATCATCTCTAAGGCTTGATGTGCCTTTTCATATATATTCACATCTTTACAAGTTTCTATCCCCATGAGATTATCCTCTCGAAAATCTTCTATGCATGTGTTGAATATATTTCTTTCTTTTGTGAATTGTGCATATGTTTCTTTGAACTCACTCCTCAAGAATACTAATTCCTACGTCGAATCCTGATAATACTTCTCTATATGGCATAGATGATACAAATCCTCTTTGTATCTGCTAATTCCTTTTCATCCCTTTTCTCTCTATCCAACGTTTCATCAGTTATATCCATTCTCGCCCCGATCAACTCATTTGTATTACAATTTTCTGTGTTGAGAAGTGTTTCTTCTGTGGTAATGAGGAGTGTGCTATAAAGCATGAGATTCCTTTTCTTGGTTGTCCTTCTCATCACAACTTTCCTCTTTCTATCATAAGTGATCGCTTGTATATCGATGACCTTGTCCACTGGATCATGAATTTGTTGGTCTCCCCAGGTCAAATTGTTTCCTAGGTTTCCTGCCATATTGTTACAAGGGAAAAACTCTCTATGGCCAAGGGTAAACCGCAATAGATAGGTATGACTGCATAAATCAACTCAATTCCATTGTATGCTATATAAACTAATGTGTAAGATAAGAAAGAGGCCTACCTCGATCGAACATTCAATGATGTTCCACCATTGAGCACTTCGACCCAATGTTTTATACCTGAAATAAGTTCTTAACAAACAAGCATAACAAGTATATAGTGATAATATAAAGGGGTTAGCACATAAGATAGCATGATCCATTAATAAACATTACAAACATTCCCATGGATAATAATAATATATTTGCACGATACCAATAGGATGGGAAAGGAGTATTTCTATTAATAATTGATCATCAGAAGTGTCAACATTATAGACTTTCGTGTCGGCACGGTTCAAAACCAAGGAACCAAGTTCCTTCCAACTAGGCCTCCACCACTTCAATCCTCCACCAAAGGAAATCTCAAAGGAGAGAGACAATGAGGTTCTCTCAATATTAGGTAAATAGCTTGGGGGTTGAACATTGTCTTCAGACTTGAGGGACAAAGGGATGCAGACTCAATATGAAGTAATTTCTCCATAGTAACTTTGCTCTCAAAGTTGAGTGTTTTTTCCTCTTTTCCATAGCTCGGAATTGTGCTCTTATAGCCTTCAAAATTAAACTGAAGGGTTGATTCAAAACGTTTCTAGTATATGGAAGGCCAAGGATCAAAGATCTCCTGTCGTGACATGGAAACCCGACTTCATTTTGTATTTTATGGCACAAATCTCGATGTACACGGGTTATAGTGGAGAAGCCTGCATATACGATTGTTGTATAGCTGATAGGGTGTGTATATGTGGAAAAATGTGTATTTTTATCTCTGGATTCATCAAAAAGGGATGATAACCCTGCATAGGGAAATGGAAAAAGGCCCTCTGTACAAGATAGCAATGGTGAGGCAAATATTTCTATATCATATGCCCCCTAATGTGTGAGATCAGAGGAGTATCTGCGATGGTCGAAATACATTATAAATAACCCAGGAGTGGAGTGGTAGAGAACCAGTTGGACGAACTCAATTTCTCATTACATTTTGTACTAGCTTTTCATACATGGCTGCCAAGAATACAATGCAGATCCATGTGGAAAATATACCAAATAAGTGTTTGTGGCCATGAATAGGCAGATACAATTGCGGTTATATGCCAAAAGTTGTCATAGTCACGAACAAGGACTAGTGAAACCAGTCTCAAAACCAATTTGAAGATACCTGTATACCATGGAGTACAATCTGATCTCCCATGATCACTAAAATCGAACAGGTGTTGGTCCAATGAAAGGGAAGCAACAACTCAAGAAAGTTGCGGCCACATAGTGATGTCTTCAAGTCTTCTACAATATCCACCAAGGGTGCAACTCTACATCATGTGAATAAAGGAGTTGAGGTCGAACATAATGAGACAACGTTTGATTACCGGTCATTGAGGTATACCGTTAACAAATGCGAGACAACCTACCAATAATGAAAGTAGGTATCAAGGCACCGAGTACATTCCTACAAGTGTGAATAAAGTATTTGGTGTCGAACACTTGAGAAATGCGAGACATTGTTGAATCAATGGCGAGAGAGCCTACCACTAATGACTGCAAGCCTCAAGGTACTCATAAAACTCCAGGTCTCATATCCAGAATAAATGAGCTGAAGTCGATGGAAAGAGACCCGCTGAAAGGAGAGAATTAAGGAATCTCTCATCATTCAACACAAGGAACAAAGCAAGAGCTTCATGATTTGGTGGAGATCAGACGAAGACAATGTTCATGAACCAACGACCATGTGTGTATTTCGCATGTATCAAATGCAAGAGGTACACAAAAAAGACCCCTTGAATAGCATTCAATGATTAAAACTGCTGACAAAGGTGAGGAAACCACCAATAAGGCTAATGGAATCCAAGACACTGCACGAATCCCAAACTGTGAATAGATGTATTGTCTTCGAACACAAGGGAAACCACCCAGTCAATGACCAATGATGAAATGTCAATTGTTGGGTTCAAGGTGACCTATTGATGATGCAAGTAGGGCGAGGGTGCATGATAAGATCATAGTATCATATGATTATGAGACAAACTGAGGGTATGTCCGACATGCAAAGTCAAGATTTCTAAGGAGTGGTCGACGCTGGATGTTATACTTCCTTTGAACAAGAGCATGAGACATATGGTGGACTCCGACAGCATAGACTCAATGATGTGACTATTAGATGCAGGAGGCATCAATAACATTCTCTATAGGGACTGGAAGAGTAACTAGTTTATAGAGAAAACTTTGTAACAAGATCAGCTTCCTAAGGCCATGCTAAACCCAAAATTATGATGACACATGGACTCAATAAGTTTGTGCTTTGTTCAAAGGTGACACGACTGTTGCCAATTATAATATAGTACTCCTTTCCTTCCCATCTTTTTTTTTTTCATAACAAATGAATGCTATGATACAGAGGAGAAAAAAAGTGTCGCAAGTAAGCAAAACTAGTTCCATTAATGGAACATACCTATGCTTAATGCAAGGAAATGCATGCGGGAGATGGACACTCGGGGTGATGTTTCCTCTAGGGTATAGGGTGTCAAATTGCGAAGGATATAAACAAGGATCTTCTTGTTTGAGGATGCAAAACTGCTTAGGCAACAGTTTATAACGCAAAGAGAGAACCGACTAAAGGCTCAAATGCAAGTGAGGGCATGAGATGCAATCACAAATTAACGCCAAAAAATATCCTTTTTTATGTATTTTAGTCTACTTGGTCTGAAAAAGGGTTAAACTTGTGCCAAATTAATGTCTTTTCAAATCCAATTGATGAGTGTGAAAAATACAAGTTCCCTCGGAAATATTTTTTATTTTTTATAACGAGTCGAAAAAGAGATTAACTGAGACTCGTGACCTTTCAAATCTAGTTTAACAAGTGTGAAAGGGACAAATCAATTGGAAATATTTTCGGTTTTTAGATGAGTCATAAAAGAGATTAACTAAGACTCATTTTGTTGTTCTAATCAACATGTAAAGGGGGAGGCCAAGGCTCTCGTCCCGCTCTTCTGTGGAAAGTCGGTATCTTATGGATAGCTGACAAAATCTTGGGAAAACCCAAAGCTATCCAGGTTGATGAGGAGAAAGTGCCAACGTAGTGTATAGTCTTTGTGATGGTTCAAATAATGTATCTTGCTAGAAAATACATGGGTGGGGGTATGGGATGCCCCATTAGGTCGTCCTAATCGTAGGGAACCTCATCAGGACTTGGAGGGAGAGAATTCGTGTGAAGAATAAATCTCTCTCATTCAAAAGGAGTAGGATTAGGAATGTTTATGACATGATTGAAGGGCACATCACTCTCTTCAAGGAGAGTATGATTGACTAGATATTGCATTGGTGTGGCCACTTCTTCAATTATAGGTTGAAGATGATGCATAGTAATGAGGGCAAGAGATGCTTCATATTCGAAAAAGGAGGTGAGGTCGGGAGGGGATCGCGATGGTGGGACCACCAGGGTGATCAAAGGAGAAGTGGTGTGAGGAGAAACCTGGGATGTCTCAAAATAGGAAGGTCTCGTGGTTGAGCCCCATGCTTCTGGTATCTCGGTAGTAACCAAACACAAACGAGTAAGGTGGCTTCCTTCACAAGTCCTGCAAAGAAATTTAGGCTTACGTCTGAGACGTCTAGGCTTCTCAATGTAACTAGTAGGGGAAAGAGAGTCATCTCCTGAATGATGAATAAAGGCTGGAGACGTGACACGAATATGATTTGGAGTGAAAAGGATGGTGCCCCCAACATAATTAGCAAAGTTTGGGTGCAAGTTGTCGACATAATTTGTAGAAAATGTTGACCCATCTCCGACATGACTAGCAGAGGTTGGCGATGGAGCACTAGTGTGACTGACAGTGACTGGTCTAGTGACATATGGTGGTATTTGATTTCAAGGTCCGAGGAAATATTGATTCTGAAATAGTGCATGCCAGAAAGGATCCTGGTGTATTCCCTATCCCTGCCTAGAAGGATGGTAGCTTGCGCTAAAATGGTCTGAAGAGGTTTGGACAAGGATCATTACTGAGGCCTGCGAATGGATCGAGGTTGGATAAGAATTATTTGAGTGATATATGTTTCCCCCTTGTGAAGGGCTCCCATAAAGAGGGTAGCCCAAACCGTAAAATTGGTTTTCCCCGTATGAAATATCCGGAGGCATTTGAGGGCCTGTCATGGGAAAAATGTTTGAAGGAACTAACATGGAGGGAGACAGATGTGTGGGTGGTTCATAATAAGTGGGAAAGGAACCCATTTGAGCACTAGCTCTTGGAAGATCATAGCTAGCATTAGATTCAAAAAGGGGAAGGTTCCAACCTCCCATGGGGACACAACTCATATCAAATGAAGAAATAGGAATCAAAGCCATGATGCCCCCAGATCCCATGCTAGGATTCATATATGTGGACCAAGGAGAGGATTGCATAGGTGAAGACATATCAACAAAAAAATTAATATACACCCAAGGCGCGGACTGAGTGTTGTAGTTTTGCACACCATTGTAAAAAGAGGAAGGATTTATCCCCATGAAATGAGTAGGCATCATGGGATGGGTAGCAGTAAATGAGGGAGAAAAAGAAACTCCATTATCCATGATGGTGAAACCCAACAAAGACTTCTAAGTCTGACTAGTAGTCAAAGAGAATACCAAAAATTCAAATGACGAATATGCATGCAAATGGGATAAAGTGGTTGAGTGACCTCCCTCGCTAAAGAAGGTATGCCTCATCCAAGAGGGACCTGAGACTCCCTGCTAAAGTTTAGAGGTAACAGAATCAGTGATAGAGGCCATCATGGGATTAACAACCAGTCGGTCAGATCCCCCCAGAGAGGTAATCCTCCATAAAGGCTATGTGTTGTCTGACCTCTATCTGACCCAGGATACAAGCAGAATAACCCCTGCAAGTAACCTATGAGATACCTAAGTCAAGAAACTAATAAACCATTGTATAATCGATGCACAGGCAATCAGTCGTAAGTTTGTATCACCATATGGGCAGGGTAGAAAAGCTTGAAATCTTGAAAGCACTACCTCTCATAGAGGTATGGATACTAGAAAGATCCCCAAATACAAATAAATCCATAGAAATATCTCTGACGCTAGGTGAGTATCCAGGGGTTATCCCTTCAACTAACTTCGCGCGACCTCGTGATTAACTCCAGTGTGAGAGGAGCCTCCTGATATTATCAATTATACAATGGAATTCTCAAATCCCTGTCTCAGACACACATGTTGATTTAATTTCCTTGAAGAAGTTTACTCACAAAATCCTATTCCAAGGCACTAAATCCTAGACTAGTTTGTGCACCCTAAAAATAAAATCATGACTAATCAATTTTAGTTTAAAGCATAAATTTTATTGGCCATGATTACTCAAAAAGGTATGGAAACGAAACTCATGATGTTATGACTTTGTAATAAGATAAATATGAATATAATGCAAAGTCTATCTTTAAATTTTCAATGAATGATATGTTAATAAAAACAGTGCAATTTTCAATTTCAACTCTGCAATTCAGAAGTAAAATGCAATCTTTCACTAAATGTTCTAAGCTAATGATAAAGGTTCAAAGAAAAAAATGCTAACCAATGAAAAATGCCTATTTTTTTGTATTTTCAATATATAAAGAGAAAATGCATGGACTGAGAAGAAACTTAATATAAAAATTCTACTATCTATAAACGAAATAATTCAAGTAGAATACCAAGCAGCCAAGCAAATAGCCCAGGGTTCAAGGACAAATCAAAAATGAAAAAACAATGAGAAATACTACTCCCATAAATTCAACTCCCAACAGGCTTCCTGTCAACCCAAAGAAACTCAACAGGCACTACAGAGACCTAAGAAGGCTCAAAAACCATCAAATCCCACCCAGCAATCACTAAACCAAGCAAACAAGCAAGGAAAAGTGGTATACGCAATTGTTCAAGAGAAAACTATGTATATACGCAGCTTGCAGAGAGGAAGAATGCGTGTGTACATGACTGTTAAGGAAAAAGGTGCGTAGAGGCTTTAAAACAAGGATAGGCAAGGGAAAAAAGGCTGAAAACTCAGACTCAGAGTGAACAGAATCTGTCAAGCAATGATACGACAAGAAACATAAAGGAAAAAGAGTAATGCAAGAAGAAAAAATACTTCAATCGTTAGAAGGAATATCTCTCCCCAGTGGATTCTCTTTTCTATTACGAGGGAAAAACTCTCTATGGCCAAGGGTAAACCACAACAGACAGGTATGACTGTAGAA
The DNA here is from genome assembly GCA_009831015.1 of Picea engelmannii. Taxonomy (NCBI): domain Eukaryota; kingdom Viridiplantae; phylum Streptophyta; class Pinopsida; order Pinales; family Pinaceae; genus Picea; species Picea engelmannii. The sequence continues at coordinate 496,171 of ML784853.1, forward strand.
ATCAACTAAATTCCATTTTATGTTATATAAACTAATGTGCAAGATAAGAAAGAGGCCTACCTTGATCCAACATTCGATGATGTTCCACCGTTGAGCACTTTGACCCAAAGCTTTATACCTGCAATAAGTTCTTAACAAACAAGCATAGCAAGTATATAGTGATAATATAAAGGGGTTAGCACATTAGATAGCATAATCGATTAATAAACATTACAAACATGCCCATGGATAATAATCATATATTTTCACGATACCAATAGAACGGGAAAGGAGTATTTCTATTAATAATTTATCATCATAAGTGTCAACATTACAAACTTCCATGTCGGCTTAGTTTGAAACCAAGGAACCAAGTTCCTTCCAACTGGGCCTCCACCACTTCAATCCTCCACCAAAGCCAAGCTCAAAGGAGAGAGACAATGAGGTTCTCTCAAAAATAGGGAAAGAGCTTGGGGGTTGAAGACTATTTTCAAACTTGAGGGACAAAGGGATGCAGACTCAATATGAATTAATTTCTCCAGAGTAACTTTTCTCTCAAATTTGAATGTTTTCTCCTCTTTTCCATAGCTTGGAATTGTGCTCTTATAGCCTTCAAAATGAAACTGAAGGGTTGAGTCAAAATGTTTCCATTATATGGAAGGCCAAGGATCAGAGATCTCCTGTCATGACATGGAAACCCAACTTCATTTTGTATTTTCTGGCACAAATCCTGATGTACATGGGTTGTAGTGGAGAAACCTATGTATATGCTTACTGTATATCTAATAGGGCACATATATGTGGAAAAATGTGTATTTTTATATCTGGATTCATCAAAAAGGGATAACAACCCTGCATAGGGAAATGGAAAAAGGCCCTCTGTGCAAGATAGCAATGGTGAGGCAAATCTTGCTATAACACATATATGTGTTCTATGACCAAATATTGTAGTTCTTTAGCAAGGGGAATTTATGTATGTCTTGGTGACTTGGCCTCCTGCTAGGGTTCATCGGCTAGTGGATTCTCATCTTTATATGGGGAGGGGGGAAAATGATCAACATTTACTTGAGGATCGACTATTGAGATATCGATTTCTGATCGCCACGTTTTTTCTTCCTGTTCACTAGAGCCAAACTCCTCCTTGGAGTTGTCCATCTTGGGATGAATTCCCAATTGATCGAGAAATTCAGCATCCAACATGCTTCCGGCCTTACCGTTGCCTTCCTTGGGAATTGAGGTCAAAGCTTTGGGAGTTAGATCAAATGTTTCCCCTGGTTCTCCCTCCTCTGTGATTGGTACTGGGGTTATGAGAAAAACTCCTGAGATTTCCTCATCGTCATATATGGTAATTAGGTCTATCAGGACATCAAGCACATCTATCCCACTTAATGTTCTTGTTCCCCCAAGCTGCATTGTAGAAGCAACTGACGACCTTGCTTATTTTGACATAATGCCCAGGTTTTTTGGATGATCGGTCTCCCCTAGTGGGGTTGACTATGAGCCATTTATCTCTTCTCTGAGATTGATTTTGTTGGTCAGGATGACCCTTATGGGTTCTATCAAAGGGTTCAGCTCGGGTTCATTTTCTAATCTTTGGATGACTCTTTGGGCTTCTTATAGCAGTAGTATCCCTCTCCTTTATGCCTATGTGGCTTCTACAACAATGTTTTCTTCCCTAACCTTGAGGGATTCTTGAGTTTCCTGTTCTATTGTTTCAACCTTATCATCCATTTTCATGGATTTAAATCTCATCATATTGGGGTTAGATTCTCTCTAGAGCACCTCCTCTCAGTCCTGAGCACCTTCTATAAAATTTTTGTCTTCAAACTTATCACGGACATATGGCCAACAAGAAGACACCTGTGATGCATGCCGGGGTACTAGGTCCTTTGGGTCATGTTTGAAAAATAATCCTATGGGAAACCTATACTCCAACTGGATCAAACCTTATTGTTTTTCTTGTGCAATATTTTTCATCACATAAAACCCTACATGAAATCCATAGGGTATGAATGCTTTATTTTTTTCTTTTACCAGAGTGGAATTATAGCCTTGCAGAATGGTTTGATAGTAGATTTGTCCCACAATGAGCCGGTCCAGCACATGAGTGGGGAGTAAATGTGGAGCACCAGTGGCCCCAAACACTCTGATGTAGGTGGTGGTTTCTTCCAGGTACCAGTGGCCTACTTTGGAAATCATTTTCTTGGTTGTTTCCATAAGCCTTGGGCATTCTTTCTTAAAAAGAATGAAATAAAATCTAGCTATAAATTCATCACATATTAGGGCGTAATATATCTTGTACTTGTTCTCCCGCAAAATGATCCGCAACATGCCAGATTAGATTCATGCCTGTGAAGATGTTCCTTACGAAGATCACATCCAGTAAGTATGATGCCATGTGGAAAGCTGGTGTTTCTCCATCCTTTGGCGTCTGTTCTTGCAGTATGTTGGTGCTCAATTGTTTTGAAATGATCACTCCCTAGTTGAAGCTTCTACCAAAGATTGCCATAGTGTATGCCAGGGGAATCCAAGCTTCTAAAAACTTGGCCCAATCCCTCTCCCCGTATAATCATCATATCAAAGCTATCAAATAAATATATGGCTCTCTAATATTGTTCGTACCATACCATTCATTTCTCATGTTTTTAAACTTCTTATCCTCTTTCCACCATGAGGCCATCAACTTGTTGGTGTCATGGAACTCATAGAACTTTACGACAAAATTGGTATTTAATCTTTCCTCTAGGTCTCTGAGTTTGTAGTATTTATGGACCTCTATTGGGAGAAAACACCCAACACATCCTCCATTGTCATCATTTATCACACATTTTGTCGCATCTGTGTGGTTGATTATCCACCCCAGAGTCTCTATGTTTATTACTTTGTGATTTCATCCCTCGGAGTTTGCCGATGCCAAAAACGTATTATCGATCGGTGATAGGCGCTCATCATTGTGTCGAAGTAAATAATTTTTACAGTTTAAGGATTCCTTCGGATGTCACCGACCCCAAATGTATCGGCAATTGGAAATAAGAGGTTTTTTAGGTTTGTCGATGTTAGCGTTTTCATTTTCATACCTCCCTGATGTCGATGATACATCGACGAGATTTTGACAAATTATTTGCAATACATAATCAGTGATTGACTCTTTTCTCTTCCATTCTTCTGATGTCGATGATACATCGGCGATTGATGATCAATGCTTGTCATTGTCGTATGGTCGATTTTATTGTGTAGATTGTGTCAATGTCGATAATGGGTGCATGGCTTAAAATTCTAGTTGTGTATACTTAGTTAAAATGCCAAGTGTTATTTATAAGAGAAGTTAATCTATTCAGCAAGTCCAAACCAACCCAAATGTGATCGATGATAAAACATAAGAACAAAAAACTTAATGATCCCTACACAACTGACTCAATTCAGGAAGTGAGAAAAATGACAAAGTGGTACCCAAAAGAGAAAAAAATTCACAAAGAATTTAGGGTGTGTTGAGTCCTCAACAAATGACGATTATTTGGATGAAAACATAATATTTTATCCTTCCTTTGAGCTTATCTTGTGCATAATTTGGTTGATAAACTAACTGGATTTACATTCAATAGAGTATTTCCTAAACATGCATACACAACTTCCTGGGTTTGTGAATCTGAATCTTCCTATGGAGTTCATCCCTTTTCCACCTTCGTTCCTCTTGACCATGACCCACGCTCTTCTTTGACAAGAGTTGAGTAAGTAATCCACTGGCTTGAGGCCATTTTTAGTTATTATTATTCCCTCGCTATGGTGTTTCTCCGCTACTAGTGAGTGTCCATAGCCCCGACGAATTCACCCTGACATCACAGACCTTGCTCCACTACCAGGATGCATCCATAGCCATGAAAAAGTTATCTGCATACCCTCTTTTACTTTGCACTCCTTTTAATATAACTCATTTTCTTCTGGCAGAAATTCCACAAGTGAGTCAGAGAGGAGGACGTTTGTTATCTTCAAGGCAGAACTATTAAGGTGAAATCCTTCCTAGCTCTATCTAGAGGTACATGTGATCCTTTCCAACTAGCCATATTTACCTTTGTGCTTCACCAAACCACCAGGTGAATATTTCATCACTTACCAAGGTTGTATGCTTTGCAAAGACAAGATATAGATCTCCTTTAAGAAATTTTTATTTTCCCAGCGTCTCTTATGTTGCACATAAGCGCAATTTAGGAGAAGAGTGTGCTTAACCATATTTATTAAAGTCAACTACTACTTTACATAACACAAATTAATTACAATAAAATACTGAGCAAAATAAAAAACAAAAATAAAGAGGAGTTTTCAATCGGCCTACCCTAAACCTACACACTCATCTTGATCGAAATATATGCTAAAAGAAAACATGAAAAGACACACATGTTTTTTTAAGAGAAGTATTGTTTTAAGGCTTGGCCATTCACCGAGAGGGTGTTGGGTTCCCCCCTCAGATTTTTCAACCAATATGTGTCTGCCCCAATTTTCTCAGATACCTAGAAAGGTCTGAGCCAAAGATTTTGAAATTTTGAGTGTTTTCCTTTAGACTCGTTCTCTTTATCCCATTTCAAAACTAGGTCCCCTACTTAAAAAAAAATCCTCTATCCTTATGTTTGTCAAACCATATTTTAACTGTCTATTGATGAGAAGTGAACTTAGCTTTATCCTTTTCTCTTTCTTCATCTATCATGAGAAGGAGAAGGGTATCAATCCTTTATTGTAGAGTGGATGAGGGCTGACCTCTTGATGCGTGGGTGAGTTGTAAATATGGATGATACAATCCGTTTGGAAGAATGTCTTCTTTCCCATATACCAGAAAGTACAAAGAGTTTCCTACGACTTCTTTAGGTGTTAATCTATCGGCATGTAGGGAGTTATGAAGTGAATTATGCCAATTCCTCTGATTTTCAACAATTTTCTTTTTTAAGAGTCTTACCATGTTTTTGTTAGTTGAATCTGCTACCCCATTCCCTTGTTGATAATATTTTGCAGAGTATATTATTATGACCTCCTTGTCAAGAGAGAATTTGTTCAAGCGTATGGAAGAAAAGTAGGCAGCATTGTAAAAAATGAGGACAAAGGGTAGTCCAAACCTCTTTATTAGTTGTTGTCCTAGAAATTGTATTAATACCTTTTCATTAATGTGTGTGAGAGGGATAGTATCTGTCCATCTTGTAAATTATTCTATAGAAGTCAAGATATATTTATATTGTTTCAAAGAATTGGGAGTAATTTCTCCTATGATGTATATTCCCCACTACTCGAATGGTCTGGATATAGTCACCAGATGGAGTGGAATGGTTTCTCTCTTTTCCCTATCATCGCTCACTTGACAAGTTCTACATTTCCTGGCATACGCATGAGCATCCCTGAATAGAGTGGGCCAATAATAACCAACCCTTAATATTTTATTAGTCATGGTTTCTCCTGCAAAATGACCACCTGTTGGGTCATCGTGAAGTTCTCTAAACACCTTTTCTGCAACATCCTATTCAAGACATCTAATCAGTACTCCATCACAATTTACACAGAAAAGCGCAAAATTTATGAGGTGATATTGAGCGAATTTCAACCTGAGGGCTATCCTTTCTCTAGGGTTTATATTTTCGGGACAAGACTCATGATGCAAGAGATAAAACAGGTTTCCATACCAGGATTCTCTCCCGAGAGTTATGTATAAGGCTTCGTCACACCATAATGATAGCTCATTTTCCCAATCAGGGTCTTCTGCGTTAATAAGATCTTGGGCCTCAACAACTAGTTTACACAATCCTTGTCCTTTGACTATTTTGGCCATTTTTATGTCTAGATCAAATTCTTGAATGACTGCCATCCAATTTCCCCACCTTTCTCCCATCTCCTATTGGGTGAATAAAGATCTGACTGTGGGGTGAGGGACTATGAATTTGGTGTGATTCTTCAAGATATAGGATCTGAAATGCTTGACTACTTTATATACTATGTAAGCATGTTTGTCTATAGCAGGGTAGTTTAGTTCAGCTCCTTGAATATTGGTGCCTCATTACTTTCATCATCCTTTTGGGTAAGTACTGCAGCCAAGGATTGGTCAAAATAAAAGGTATAAAGGAAAAAATACTTGCTAAAGTCAGGGCTTCGCAACACTAGTGCTTGGGATATTGCAGTCTTAATGTTATTAAAATCTCATCTATGTTGGCATAGGGGCAGACCCAGGGTTCACTCGAAGAGCACACCAACAAGCCCTAGCTACAGGCCCTTTCGGAAACACCTGCGAAGCAGATGCAGTCTCACCTGAAGCAGCTAAGAGGGGGGTTGCAAGATAGAGATGTCTACAACCAGAGGAATATCAAGTGGATATAAGACAACAAGAAGGCATCATTCATATATCCCTCACCAAGCTATATCTACTCTACATAGTTATAGATCTGATCTAATACAACAATGAAAATAACAATATAATAGTGACAAAGACCAAAGAATCATTCACACACATAACACAAGATGTATGTGGTTCACCCTCTCTCTAGGGCTATGTCCATAGAATTGTGCTTATGATTTATTAATAGAAAGCCTATTGTTCTTGACTGCAGTCTTAGCTAGCAGATCTTCTTTCTTCTCTCTATTTCTCTCCCTTTCCTGCACACCCAGCTGCGGGACTTGACCTTTGCACATAGCTGAAGATCTTACAATACCAGAAGGCTCTCTCACTTAGCACTTCTCTATCTCATTACAGTAATATCTCACCACAACAATAGATCTAGATCAACAACAGTATCATACCAACCTGACGCAGGTCCTCTTGACCTTTATTTATACATTACAATACTTCACCAACATCCCTATGCTGAAACCTAGGTGCCAAAACCCTAGATACCAAAACCCTAGGTGTCTAAAACCCTAGGTCAACTTGACCCACTTTTTCCTGGCTTCACCAACCTGTCTTTCCTTCCTTCTCGCGCGGTGCTCCAAAGCATCCAACAATGGATTTTTCCATTTGTTGAGTTGTCCTCGATCCATCTTCCTTTTTGATATATCATCCTCGATCTCCTCATCCAACGGCTTGCATTTCCATACTTCGATCCATCTTTTCTACTCTTTTGCTCACTTCGACCCATTGACAGTTACTGTGTCTTCCGCAAAGTTTTATTTTCACCTTTTATTCCTTGTTCTTCGCTTCCTTCCATAACCAAGGGCCAACAGGCCCCCAACACTCACCTGTGACTCATCCCGAGGCACTTCAGATCTGATCCTTCTATTTTACTTCGACTTTGGACTGCGCAAGACAGCCTTTTCGTTCTGCTCTATGCTTCCCTCTCATCCTTGTGCAAACTATCTTTTCTATGTCTGGTACCCAGTTTCAACTGCACCTAGTACCTAGACCCTTTTCTTCTTGATTTTACTGAGGTCTATGAGGCAGTTGGTTGTCATAGTACAACTTCAGCCAAATCCCATTCACTAATCCTTCCTTCCACTCTCCGTTCAATTTCTTCAGCTACGCAGCTCCCCCTTCGGTAACATAGGTGACCTCATATGTTCTAATCCAATGCATCATGAACTTCCCTGGATGCTTTGTAAACTTATTATCATACAACAATACTAAATCACCCTACTTGAATGCCTTCTTGTTGATGTGCCTATCATGATAGGCCTTCTCTTGTTCCTTCTGAACCTGCTGATGGAATCCTACAATAAATTTGTCTTCTTCCAATTCAACCAACTGTGCAAGCCTCTCGCAAAAAGTGCCAGTATCATCCATGTCTGTAAATGCAGGAATTCTTAAGCTTGGCACCAAGTATTCCATCGGGACAACAGATTCAAGACCATAAACCAACTTGAAAGGGGTCTGCATTGTTAATTTATTGCAAGTGGTTCTATAAGCCCATAATACTGAAGGTATTCTTAAATCCCAGTCATCCCTATTTGTCAGTGCAATCTCCAAGATCTTGTTGAATGCTTCAACTATTCCATTTGCTTGTGGATGGTAAGGTGTACTCTTTTGATGGTGGACTGCAAATTATTCAGTCAGGGATTCGACTGTCTTATTGATGAAGTGTGTTCCTTGATCACTCATAAGGGTCTTGGGGCATCCAAACCTGGTTATTATGTCATCAAATATAAAATGTGCAGTTGTAGTTACACTACAATCCTTTACTTCTCTTGCTTCAGCCCATCTAGTAAGGTATTTTGTCGCAGTCATTATGTATCATGCTCCTGTGCACTTTCCTAGTGGGTTTATAGGTCCCACAAAGTCAATGGCCCACTTTTCAAATGCTTGTAGGGTCATCCATGGTGCTAATGGAATTTCATCTCTTCGGGATGGTTTTCCAACTCTCTGGAATACATCACAGGCTCTCGCATAATCTTTAGCATATCTATGTAAGGTAGGCCACCAAAGGCCATCTCTAAGAACCTTATGCGCAGTTGATTTCCCTACATAATGTCCTCCTACGATGCCTTCATGAGCTTCTATGAGGATCATTGGTCACTCTATCTCCATAACACACCTTCTTAATATCTCATCGGGTCCCACCTTGTATAGCTGACTAGCTATCAGTGAAAAGTCATCAGCGTGCACCACTACTTGTTTCTTCTGGGGAATTGTATACTCACTAGGTACCATTCCTATTGACAGGAAATCGACTATGTCTTTGAAGTGCTTATCAATCTTTCTAATGGTGAGCATTTGTGCATCTAGCAGTGTATCCTCCAAATTGGTGGGTTCTTCGCCATGTTCCAACCTCGACAAGTGGGCATGGCCCTTGTTCATTCTTCCTGGCTTAACTATAATCTCAAAATCATATTCTTGAAACAACATAATCCATCTACATATCTGCCCCCCCAACATTGGCTTGTTGACTAGGTACTTCAGCACAAAGTGATCTGTGAACAATTTAAAGTGTCCTCCCAACAAGTAGTGGCGGAATTTCTGCAGCATGCACACCATGGCTAATCCTTCTCTCTCTATAGTGGTGTAATTAATTTCAGTTGTAGATAGATTCCTTCTAGCAAAAGATAACAGATGGTCGATATCCCCTTCTCCAGATTGTGCCAATACTGCTCCTAAGGCAATAGAAGACGCATCAACATGCACATGAAACTCCTTACTCCAATCTGGAAAGACCAGAATGGGTGCAGTCACCATCTTCTGTTTCAGTGTGTCAAAGCTCTACTGGCATTCGTCTGTCCAACCAAACTGATAGTCTTTCTTCAACATCTTCTCCATCGGTGTTGTGATATGAGCATAGCCTTTAATGAATTTCTTGTAATAGCCAGTATGTCTTTTCATAGTGCATAGTTGTTTGACTGAAGTAGGAGGCAGAAAATCAACTATGATGGTGATTTTAGAGGGATCTACCAGTAATTTGTGCTTGCATACAATATGACCTAATAGCACTCCAAATGGTGAGAAGAAGATGCACTTCTTCAGATTTAAATAAATATGGCACTGTCTGCATTTGTCTATCATTAACCTTAGACATTCAATGTGATTCTTCAACAAACTAAACACAGTCCAGTCATCAAAGTATGCTTCTAAAAAATTATGTAGAAATTCTTTGAATGCTTCGACCACCACCCTGGAAAAGATGGTTGGGACATTCTTCAGTCCAAATGACATCACCGTATATTGGTAGGATCCCCATTCTATAGAAAACGTGGTCTTGTGGCGATCCTCCTTGGCAATATGGATCTGATGGTATCCTGAAAATCCATCTGTAAAAGAATATACCTCCTGGCCTCCCACATTGTCTAATACTTCATCAGTGAATGGTGTAGGGAAAGGGTCATGCAGATAGGCATCATTCAACTTCTTGAGATCTACACAAATCCTGTTTCTTCTTGTCTTGTACCACCATAGGGCTAATCCACTCCGACTCTTCGACGGGTTCAATAATCCCTACTTCCAGCATTCTGTCGAGCTCAATCTTCACTTTTTCCTTATATTTTGGGTTCAATTTGTAGGGTCTTTGCTTGACTAGCTTCGCACTTGGTTTCAAAGGTATCCTCATCTCTCCCATAGGACCTTTTATACCTTTCATATCAGTGAACTTGGTCGGAAACAAGTCATGATATTCGTGCAACAACTCTGCAATCTTGTCAATGGTAGTAGCATCCCAGTAATATCCGACATTGGCAAGATTTGGTGTCTCCTCTATCCCAATATTGACTTTTTTAATATTGATTGGTTGACCAATAAATGGTAGCTCAACTCCCGGTCCTTCCGCATCTCTTTGGCCTTTTGTTTACCTTCCTAGGATCATCATCATAAGCATTGATGTTGTAGCAACTCTGCAATTTTTGGAGAGGCGCGGTCCATTTGTCCTCTTCTTGTTCCATAGGGAGGCTATATGCCTCTTTGAATACCTTCTATCTCACAATCTGTAATTCTTGGTCTATTGAAGGATATTCACTTTCAAATAAAAATGTGGTTACAAAATTCTAAATCATACCTTCCTAGTATGCAGTGATGAGGCACAACTCTGCTTGAAGGTACCAGTTGATAGGGGTTGTGTTCAATGTGTTAATGAATCTGTGCACCCATTGTTCTCGGGGAATGTCACTCCATGCTTCTTCATAGCTCCGCACATGGTATTTTGGGAAGCTTCGACCTATGTACCTTGCTTTGCATCCTTTTACTTGTGCTGAGAACTGCGTTGTCATCAAAGTTCGGCATTGTGCCCAGTTTGTAATATTTCTTTTGTGGGTTCCCCACCATCTTGTTGGTGTGTCTTTGAGGGCCTCATTTATTTCCAACATCCTTTGTTTTGTTGGTACACTTGCTTCAAAATATGATAGGAATTCTTCTAAAGGGTTCAGACCATCAAATGTGGGTAAGTTACTTACTGTTGTGTCGATCCAGCAAACTTCTCTGGTTAATCTAGCACATCTTCTGGTAGATACTTCATACATCTAGTTCTGCTAGTTCTCCAGTGCTTCTTTTGAATCTAATGAACACGCATTGTCACTTCGCTAGCTCATATTCCCATCGATTGTAGGGTTGATGTAATCTTGTTGTTTGGCTGTCAGTTTGTATATGTTTTCCAGTTCATATGTGTGGTCTTCTTCTCTAATGGGCTCTGTATATCACGGACCCTCATCTGGATCTAAGTGTGTAATGACCCGAAGGCCATCTCTTTCGAATGTCATTCATATTTTCTTCAAATCAACCACTGTGGAGTTATCGATGGCCCAATCAATTCCTAACAGTGCAGGGTAAGGGCAATTGTCATCAACAATTTCAATTACCTCGAAATATGTGAACGTTCTCACTCCATCGATGTCCACAGGGACATGTTCCAATTCACCCAAGGGGTTGACAGCTTGTTGGTTATCCATCCTAAGCTTGATAGGGGAGTAGATCAACTTTGGTTTCCCCATCAGTGCCCAATTTTTCTTCGCCATGACATTGACCTCTGACCCTAAGTCAAGGACCACATAGTCTATATCATACTCTCTTATTTGAGCATTCAAGTGTAATTATTTATTTGTCCTTATCCTTTTTCCAATTTTATGTACTGCCCTATTTAGTAAGGGGTCTATATTTCCTAGTTCATACTGTCTGATTAAGTTTTGTAGCTCTTGTATAACGCCTTTATCCTGAATCAACTTAACACAGGTGCATACAAATTCCATGAGCTTACTTACCTGTTTTCCCTTCTGTGGTGAAGAAGATTGATCAAATGCCTGATTCATTCCATATTCTTTTATTTCTGGCTGTATTTTTTATGAGGAACCTTGATCTTCTTTAAACTCTTGTCTTGCTTCCTCAAATATTTGTCTTTCTTTATTTGAATCGAAAGTTCGGGTTTTCTCTGTAGCCTTCCTGATACCTGAGTCTTCTGCAATCTTTCCTTGATTCATTCTATCCTCTCCTGTAGTAGCACCTCCTCGAGTGACAACATTGACTTTAGGGTCTTCCTTGCAAGGCTCAACATATATTAATTTCACTTATGGATTTTGCTAAGGTCCTCATCTTTCCTGCAACTTAGCTAGCAGCACAGGGAAATCTTCTATAACATGGTTGAATGAGCTGCAATAGCTACATGTAGTGCAAGGATTCTGAAAATCCCTTACCAAGTGTCATGTTTGCACACAGTTGTAAAAGATGATCTATCCTCGGCCTCGGCCCATTCCTCCTCCTCATCCTCGTCCTATGTATCCACTGCAAGGATTGAAATTTCCTCTTACTAGGGAGTTATATTGGAAAGTGTTTCCTTATTGTTGTGCTTCACCTTGGATCATGTATATGTCCCTTGATCTTTTGTGTATAAGGTCATAGGCCCTAAAATCCCTATCGTCACACCCCACAGACTTACAGAATGTGAAATATAAATTTGTGGGAGTCTGAACATACTTCTGCATGTAATAACACTCACCTGTGCGATGCCTATTTTTGCATACTTTGCACCAGGGCAGGTTGACTTGCTTCAAGGGGCTCGGTGCTCCCGAGGCCAAATATTCATGGAATAAAGGACCGTGTTCCTTATCATGGCCTTTTGATCTGCATATTACACACCATATATCTTCTCTTTTTTCCTTCCCCTTGTCCTTCTGCATATCCTTGACCTGCAGAGATAAACTAGTCAGTTGGCTCAAGATCTGGCTCATACTTGAGCTGGATTCTCCCATAGGGGATGATTCAAGCTTCATAGTGATTTCCAATGCTTCTGCATGAGAAGCAATCTTCTGCTGCATCAGGGGAACTCTGATGTGTGGTAAAAGGGAAACGATGAACCATTCTTTATTATGTTCATCTGGGATCTAAAAAGTTAATCAGCAACAGAACCATTTGTTGGCACAGGGGCAAACCCAAGGTTCACTCGAAGAGTGCACCAACAATCCCTAGCTACTGGACCTTTCGGAAACACCTGCGAAGTAGATGCAGTCTCACCTGAAGCAGTTAAGAGGAGGGTTTCAGGACAGAGATGTCTACAACCAGGGGAATATCAAGTAGATCTAAGACAACAACAAGGCAACATTCATATATCTGTCACCAAGCTATATCTACTCTACACAGTTATAGATCTGATCTAATACAACAATGAAAATAACAATATAATAGTGACAAATACCAAAGCATCAATCACACACACAACACAAGATGTACGTGGTTCACCCTCTCTCTAGGGATACATCCACATAACTTTTCTTATGATTTATTAAGATAAAGCCTACAGTTCTTGTCTGCACTCTTAGCTAGAAGATATTCTTTCTTATCTCTCTTTCTCTCCCTTTCTTGCACACCTAGCTACAGTACTTGACCTTCGTACACAACTGAATATCTTACAATACTAGAAGGCTCTCTCACTTAGCACTTATCTCTCTCATTGAAGTAATATCTCACCACAACAATAGAGCTAGATCAACAACAATATCATACCAACTTGACCCAGGTCCTCTTGACCTTTATTTGTACATTACAATACTTCATTGATAGCCCTAGGCTGAAACCTAGGTGCCAAAACCCTAGATACCAAAACCCTAGGTCAACTCGACCCACTTTTTTCGGGCTTCGCCAGCCTGTCTTTCCTTCTTTCTCGCATGGTGCTCCAAAGAATCCAACGATGGATTTTTCCACTTGTTGAGTTGTCCTCGATCCATATTCCTTGCTGATCTTTCATCCTCGATCTCCTTGTCCAACAACTTTCATTTCCATACTTCGCTCCATCTTTTCTGCTCTTTTGCTCACTTCGACCCATTGACAGTTACTGTGTCTTCCGCAAAGTTCACTTTTCACCTTTTATTCCTTGTTCTTCGATTCCTTCCATAACAAAGGGACAAAATTTTCCTTTATTCATCCCATTTAAACTCTTCATCCTTTCTAATCAGTTTTTGTAAAGGTTTAACAGTTTCAGCGAAGTCAGGATTAAACTTTCTCACAAAATTGATCTTCCCGAAAAACGATTGCATGACCTTTTTATTGTGAGGCAAAGGAAGTTGAGATATTTCTTTTATCCTTTCAGGGTCGATGTTAATTCCTCCTTGAGATATGATGTGACCTAATAATTTTCCTTCCTCTACACCAAAGATGGTTTTCTTGGGGTTCAAATATATTCCATATTTACTACACCTTTCAAAAATCTAATTCAAACGATAAATGTGGTCTTCCTTGTTATTATGAGTATATTTTTACGTCATCTAAATAGACTGTTGGCATGTTTTATAGGCAGTGTATTCTTGTCATTTTTGGCAAGTACAACAATGAAGATGGCTTAAGTACAGGAAGAATGTGCCAGGTAGGCACCAGAAGTATTTTGGGAAGACGCAGCAGAGAAAGATCAATAAGATCAGAAGAGATAGTGCAAAGTATGTGTGTTTGTCATTGATGGAAAAGATCACAACCAACAGCTCAAGGATAATGGCATGGCAATGGAAAGTTCAACAAGTGATCGTTGGATCCCATTCAGAAGTGTAAACTCCAGGAATCAAGGAAGCAATTCACGACAGAAAATCACGAAATGTGAAGCCACAACTTAATCTCCATTTCGGAGTTTCGGATACCGGGAGTTGGAGGTGTCTAGGAAACTCACGATAAGAATGTTGAAATTGAAAAATGTGAAACCATGACTTAATATAAGTCGTTGATCAAAGGAATATTGTGGACCGTTGATCTGACTCCATTTCGGAGTTTAAGATACCGGGAGTTGGAGGTGTCAAGAATACTCATGACAAGAATGACGAAATCATGAAATGAAAAAAAACGACTTAATCTAAGTCGTTGATTAAAGGGAGATTGTGGACCGTTGATATGACTCCATTTTGGAGTTTTAGATACTGGGAGTTGGAGGAGTCAAGGAAGCAACTCACGGCAGGAACTCGCGATATGCGAAATCATGAAAAGATTTGGACCGTCGAACCATCAAGATTGTGGACCATTGATCTGACTCAATTTCGGAGTTTCGACGATCGCAACATGAAGAGTCGAGACTCTTCATCATAGGAGTCCCAAAGTTGTGAAATGAGAAACGCCAAAAATTTCGGGGTTCGTGACTTGGAGTGTTGAAACACTTCAACACAGAAATGTCGAAACGTCGAAATGTGAAACACTGAAAATTTTGGGGTTCATGACTTGGAGTGTCAAAACACTTCAACACAGAAATGCCAAAACGTCAAAATGTGAAACGTCAAAAAATTTGGGGTTCGTGACTTGGAGTATTGAAACACTTTACCATAGAAATGTTGAAACGCCGAAATGCGAAACGCCAAAATACCTTTTGGTGTAGGCTATGGTCACCATCAATGGTCATGTGAGAGGGAGGAGCTAGAACCAAGCTAAGCTCCTTTTCGATGATTGTAGCATGAAGAGTCGAGACTCTTCACCACAGGAATGCCGAAATTCCAAAATGCCAAAATGTGAAATGCGTGTTCATAATTTCCCCCTGGTCATAACCTATGGTCACATCGATGAAGGCTCAAGGGAGGAGCTAGCATGAAGCTAATCTCCATTTTAGAGATCACGACTTGGAGAGTCGAGATGACTCACAACAGGAATTGTCAAATGTGAATCACAAAAGCGCCTTCTGAATAGGCGTGTGGTCACCGCCTGAGGCCACATGTGAAAGGAAAGGTGAAAAGTACCAAAGGCATCAGGCTCAAGAGGTTCACAATGTAACTGCCAAAAACCACTAATTGTTTCTGCACAGAAAAATCAAAGAGGCCTCAGTGTGATTTCCAGAGGAGATGAAGAGTCTCAAGGCATCTACCAATGGAATGAAGACTGTTCATAGAGGTGATTGACAGATGGAAGAGCATTGAAGCCTGTAACTGCAATAGAGAGGATGAGCTCGACTATGATAGAGAATATGAAGAGTCTCAACTGCTAGACAGGCTAAGGAATCTCAACATAACACCCAGTGATGATGAACGCATGGGTATAACAAACAGAAAAGTTGAGGAATTGCCATGATGATCAGGAAGAGGACTTGACATGAGGAGAACATGCAGAACAAAGAGAGTGTGTTGATGCTCGAAGGAGTGAAGTGGTGTCAATGTGGAGTGGAAGTGAATATCCTGATGTGGAGAACAATGGTAGGGTGTAGAGCATGTAGAAGCATTGCGCATATAGTATGCACAAGGTGCATAGAGACTATAAGAATGCAGAACAAAGAAGAGATGAGTGCTGCTATTGAGAGTGATTCGAGCATGTAGAAGGAGGCAGTGTGCAGTAGATGAAATACACAGAAGAGGAATGGTGCATTGAATGGACATGGCACATAGAGCATAAAAGGAAGAATAATAGAAAGAATAAGGCATGTGTGCAGGAAGACAGTGAGGTAGACAGAGCAGGGCAGTGTAGCAGAGAAGTGATGAGACTGGTAAGCCATTGATGAACATTATATCACCGTAATAAGTTTCAGTAGAAAAGATTGATATTTTAGGGTGCTAGGGAGGTGCTAGGGACTATTGTCCTTAGAGGTTCAAGTGGGTGCTTGAACACAGGGAGTTGTATCTTCCATCTGGTTGGAGCTAGAGAAACCAGGGTGGTAGGGTGGTGCAAGGGAGAACTTTTGTTCTCTATTTTACAAGTTGGTGCCTGTGTGACTGGAAGTTGGTGCTTCCATCCAGTTGGTGCTGGAACACTTAAGGATTTGTTGCTTCCTTCTAGTGGGTGCTAGAGAAACCAAGGATTTGGTGCTTCCTTCTAGTGGGTGCTAGAGAAACCAGGGAATTTGTGCTTCCTTCTAGTGGGTGCTAGAGAAACTAGGGAGTTGGTGCTTCCTTCTAGCAGGTGCTAGAGAAAATAGAGAGTTGTTTCTCTCAGCAAGTTGCATCTTGCAAAACAGAGGTTGTAGCCTCACAATGAGTTGGAGCTCATATGTATGATAATGTACATAATGTAAAGATTACTTATCATACCAAGAAGAAGAGGTTTTTACCCTTTATAGGTTTCCTCATGAAATATTTGTCTCTGTATATTTCATATGTGTGACTGATGTTGAATGTTCTATTGCTTACCTCCCTGCATTATTGTTATTGTCATTAAGTGCTCTGTAAAGAGTTTAAAATAAGCATAATTGTTTAAGAACGGTAACAACGGATTCACCCCCCCTCTTAGTTGCCCAACAATTGGTATCAGAGTTGGCCCCTTTTATCTAAGGGTAGATCCTAGAGCTTAAACATGTCAAGACATGAAGGAAATTCAACCAATAAGGCCCCTCATTTTAATGGAACAAACTTCACCTTCTGGAAGGTTAGAATGAGAACATACCTAATGGCCTTAGGTGCTGATGTTTGGGATGTAGTAGAGACTGGATACATAAATCCTGTTGTGTTAGCTTCCAAGGATGATACGTTAGAACTTAGCTTTAATGCTAAGGGAATGAATGTTATCTTGAATGGACTTGTAGAAGCCGAGTTTGTAAAGGTGATGCATCTTCAAACTGCCAAATAAATGTGGGACAAACTCATTAGAAGTTATGAAGGTAATGAGAAGGTAAAAGATGCCAAGCTTCAAACCTACAAAGTACAGTTTGAAAAGATACAGATGAAAGAAGATGAAACCATTGGGAAATATTTTCTAAGATTTGAAGAACTAGTAAATGCAATGAAAGAAATTGGTGAAAAAATTGAGGAACCCTCTTTAGTTCAGAAAATTTTGAGATCTCTGCCAGATAGGTTCAACCCAAAGGTCTCAACTATAGAAGAACTTAATTATATAAAGTATTTGGCTTTTGATCAACTTCTAGGAACGTTGACTGCATATGAAATGAGGATAGTTACAGATAAACCCACCTCTAGAGAAGCATCATTTAAAGCAGATAAGAATGAAGATTCTGAGCTTGATGAAATTGAAGCAAAATTCGTGAGAATACTAAAGAAAGGATCAGGCAAGTACCAAGGTAAGTTTCCCTTCAAATGTTTCAACTATGGCAAGATAGGTCATTTTGCAAATAAATGTCCACACAAGAAACATGATCAGAACTCTGAAGGTGAAAAGAAGTTCAAACCTAAGAGATTTGGCAAAAAGAAAAGTTTATCTGTAAACGATGTTAACTCTTCAGAAGACACAGATAGTGACTTCTCGTGTGAAGATAAGGACAATGAATTCATGCTTATGGCCCAAGATTATTATGATAATAAAATCATAGGAAGTTAGGCTAATGAAGAAGAAGTTGTGGTTGATATGAAAGGAGCACTGATCAGTGCACTGGAAGAGATTGGCAGACTCAGAATTAAGAACAGAAAGAAAAAACAATTGCTGATACAGTTCAAGAAATCTAGTAAACATCCCGATGAAGACTTTTCCCTGCTAAAAGTGGAATTAGAAGAGGCAAACAAAATTGAGGACATTCTGAAACAACAGTTATTAGAAAAGAAGGCAAGATTTAAAGCTCTGGAAGAAGAAGTAGTGAAAACTAGGAAAGAGTTGGAGAAGTTTCAAGCCTTGTATCATCATAATTTGTCAAGTATCAAAGCCTCAGAAGGATTAGCCACCATTCTGAATCAGCAAAGGAATCCAAAGTTGAAAACAGGGTTGGGTTATGAAGAGGGATCAAGTAGTGGTCATCCAAGCAACAAAGACTTCATCAAGTTTGTCAAATCTACAACCAATGACGACAAAAAACCTGCAGAAACAAAGGAAGATAATCAACTGCCCAGGAGGAGTAAAGAAAAAGGTGCCAGAAATGAATATGTAGAACAAGGAAATAATACACTCCCTACTCAAGGAAATCATCAGCATGGAAGAAATCGATTTGCTCAAAGAAGACAACCATTTTCCAGGTACAAAGAATTTTTCTATGGATATTGTTTCTATTGTTCTAACTTTGGCCACAAAGTTGTAAATTGTCCCTTAAGACTTAGACATGAGATATTAAGATTTCCAAGGAATAAATATCTGCCACAACAAAGAATGATACAACCAAGTAAAAAATCATCACATATTGCAAATTGCCAAATTAAGTCTAGAGACATGCAACTGAGGAGGTCAAGAAATAATAAACAATCAATGAGTAGACAACGTTGCAACAATAACTTTGACCTATTGAACAATGAGATTGAATGTTATAATTGTCACAACTTTGGCCACA
>ML784853.1:519135-547369 GCA_009831015.1 Picea engelmannii
GTTCTCTCAACAAGTTGCAGCTTGCAAAACAGAGGTTGTAGCCTCACAATGAGTTGGAGCTCATATGTATGATAATGTACAGAATGTAAAGATTACTTATCATACCAAGAAGAAGAGGTTTTTACCCTTTATGGGTTTCCTCATGAAATATTTGTCTTTGTATATTTCATATGTGTGACTGATGTCGAATGTTCTATTGCTTACCTCCCTGCATTATTGTGATTGGAATTAAGTGCTCTGCAAAGAGTTTAAAATAAGCATAATTGTTTAAGCACGATAACAACTGATTCACCCCCGCCCTCTCAGTTGTCCAACATAGACTACCACACACTTGTTAATCAATCCCTGAAAATCCATGTCCATGTCCCTCTGGAAGGTTTCTCCTGCGTTAATCAACCCAAAGGGAATGCATTTATAAGCAAAGTTTCCCCACTTGGTTCGGAAGGTAGTTTTTAATTGATCATCTTCTGAAACTAGGACCTGGTTATACCCCGAGAAACCATCTAGGAGGGAAATAATTTCAGAGCCGGTTATTTTTTGTAGGAGTTGTTCCATAGGTGGGACTGGGTAGTTGTCTTTTTTTTATGCTCTGTTAAGGTTTCTGAAATCCACACACAGGCAGTTCTCCCTGTATTTTTTTCTGACAGGCACCAAATTGGATACCCGGGCAGAGTGTCTAACCTAAAAACTGATATTTTTATCTAACAATTTATTCGACTCTGCATACATCAAAGGTTTGAGAGATGGGTAATACTTCCTAAGTTTTTTTTGGAAGGGTTTTAATCCATATTTTAACGGGATTGTGTGATGGATAATGTGAGTGTCATAAGTTTTTAATTCTCGGTAGGACCACGCAAAGACATATTGATATTCTTTAAAAAGTTTGGGATAAGATTTTGTGTCTTCTTTGGACATTGTTTTACCTAGATTTACATTCTTCGGGTTCTCATGGGTTCCTAGATTTATAGTCTCATATATAGGACATTAGCTCGTTGTTTTTTCATTCTTTGAACCTCTAAATCTTTCCCTTAGGTTGAAAAGTTTCTCCAAATTGAACACCCCTTTTGGTATCATGTAAAACCTTGGTTTATTATCAGAGTGATCTATTCTCTTCTTCTGTTCATGGAGATTTGATTCTGTGAGTAGTTCTTGGAATATCTCGTCATCAATGGACAAATCCTTAAAATTATCCTGGTTAGTCAAGAAGTCTACAATTTGTTCATCTCCTTCAAAGAATTTTCAGTTAGAAATGTTGTTCGACACTGACAGCTTGTAGAGAAATTCCACTATGAACCTAGAGGCTTCATAATATTCTAAAGGAGATAATCTCGAGGTTGTGGTGGCTAAAGAATCAACAAGAGTATTCTTTGTCCTAGGAACAACTGTAATGTTGAAGGCCTCAAAATTTTCTATTAGTATGTGTACTTCTTGCTGGTAATTTATTAAGTGAGGTGAATTGCAATGGATAGTATTATTCACTTTCCTAACGATAATTTTAGAGTCTCCAAAAACTTCCAATTCTTTAATGTTTAAGTCTATGGATTTCTTCAGTCCCTGAACTAGAGCTTCATATTCAACATTTTTATTGGTGCATTCAAATTCTAATCTGCAAGATAGGAAGTTCGACTTCCCCTTTGGGTCAATGAGAATGCATCATGCTCTGGAACCTTCTTGTGATTTAGACCCATCAAAATACAACATCCAAAGTTGTGAGACAAATGTAGTAACTTCTTCGTTACTTGTTATTTTCTCACCATCATATTCCTTGTTTGTTGCTCCTGACAGAGGATATTGATAGAAGATGATTTCTTCTGTGGATGCCAATATATTTACTTGAAAATTTATTTCTAAGTTTTGAGTGAGAGGTATATCAGACAAGAGAGGGGTTAAATTTCCAAAATTAGAATCACAGGAATAGTTTCCTAACACAAGGAAATTTGTCGACGATGGTTCGTTGAAAGATTCTAAATCGATAACAGTGTGTTTGAGATATCTTTCCTTATGCATCATAATCATGTTTGTATGTCCCTTTAATGTCAACCAAAGGTGAGCCCAGTTTGTACTAAAGTATCCATTTAATTTCTCGGACCAATTTGGTTAAGTAACATTCCATAGGCCTCTGGGATGTCTACTACGATTATGTCAATTACTTGAACAAATTTTGGGTGTGTAGCCATTCTGATCATGACATATTTAAGTTCCCCAATGACCTTCACCTGAGTCTTATCTAGTTGTATAACATGTTTATCACTTTTGAGCGGGGTTGCGTTCAATTTCGTGCAGATTGACAATGGCATGACGTTGGAGGATGCCCCTAAATCGACTAGGCAATTATGCAGGTTTTTGTTAAAGACTTCAAATGTTAAAAGGAAAGGAGGAACAAAAGGCTTTCCTCTTTTTTCTAAAGAGCAAGCATTCACACTCAATTTATTTTTTAAATCTATGGGGGATGGGAACTCTCCTAGGTAAGTGCTTTTCATAGGA
This sequence comes from Picea engelmannii, assembly GCA_009831015.1. Lineage (NCBI taxonomy): Eukaryota > Viridiplantae > Streptophyta > Pinopsida > Pinales > Pinaceae > Picea > Picea engelmannii. The sequence goes on from ML784853.1 coordinate 521,620, forward strand.
GCTTCTATTGATTTTAAGGCCTGTAACAGAAAATCCTTTTGTTGGGGAATCCTACACATGTCCATGATAGGCAAATTATCCTTCATCTTCTTCAAGTCCTCTACTACATTATAGTCTAGCTTAGGATCTTCTTGTGTGTGTATGTTAGTGGGATTCTTTTGAGAATAAAATAGGGGTTTTGGACGATCAGTCGCTTGATTCCCTATAGATAACTGAGTAATGGTGGGATTAATTTGGACTAGTTGAATTCTACCTCACGTCTGCATAGCTAGGACTTCATCAGGAGGTTCATGCACTTTAACGGTGTCATTGAAAGGCATCAGGTGGTTGGAATCCCATAACAACATGGTTTTCTCTTTCGGTGGCTCATGACTTTCTTGATCAATGGTGTTTATTGTCGAGCCACTGGGTTGTTTGGTTAGGAAGCATTCATATAGGAATCGGTTAGCCATTAAATTCATAGCATGCAGCCATTGAGGGCAGTCCCTTTCTGAATGATTCTCTTGGTGGTACATGCAGAAAGAGTCAGATGTTATAGTTTGTAAGTCGATGTTTAGGTTATATGGGGGAGGTTCTATAGATTTGAAAGGTGGATTTATTTTAAAGAAGGGTTTATAAGGTCTATGGTTTTTTTTCCCTCCCCTGCACTCCTTTTCATATCTACTATCTCATTGGAGAGTTTTTTGATCATTCATTGCAAGTTTACTAGATCTCCTCCTTCTTTATCAAGACCTAGTTCTGTTTGTTTTACCGGGGGTCTTGTTAACAAAATTCCCCTCTTAGGTAGAGGTTGGGTTTCTTTCTTCATCAGTGAGATCTGACCTTCTTTGCATCCTTTCGTTTGGAATTCAATCATTTTTTCTAGGGTATGTTTGGAATCCCTTTTTACGAACATGGAGATGGAAGCAAGGAGAGTGTTAGCATATACTTCAATCTGCAACTCCTGGGTAAGTTTAGCTTCGGGTTGAAATTTGTTCAGGATAGTGGTAAAATGTTGGTTGAAATATTTAAACTTATCCTTTGGACTCATGGTGGCAATGAAAAGTTCATCCATTAAATCTCATGTGGTGGTTTCTTATGCAAATTTGTCTAAGAAATATTTTTGAAACTTCGTCCAACTAGTTATGGATCCAACTGGTAAGTTAAAATACCAAGTAGAGGTTGAATTCTTAAAGCTATAGGGAAAAATCCTATACATTACATCCTCATTTTGTAAGTTCATCAATCTTATAGCTAATATGAACTTCTTGATATGGTCCTTAGGCAATCCAGAGGTTTCGGGGTCAAATTTGGGGAGTAAATTTTTTGGATGTCGAGGTAGGTTATGCACCTGTCCTAGGATTTCCAGAGCATCTCTGGCCAACCATGGTTGATTATCTTGAGGTTAATTTCCCCTTTATTCATTGTTTCTTGTATTATCCTCCATGTCTTATGATTCGGAAGTTGATCGATCCGAGTTAGACCCTTCCTCGTCAGGTTGAGAGTAGTTACCAACTAGTGTTTCGGGGATCAGATTAAGGGGTTGTTTGATCTCAGTGAGGGAAAAATCTATCAAGCCTTCTATCATGTGAACAAAAACCTAGTCAGGGGTATCAACAACTGGTCTTCTTACTTGTTTTCTATGAGGAAGTAAAGGAGCTAAAGGTAACTCTCCAATTTTTCGAGCATAAGCTCTTGTGATTCTTCTGAACTGGTTCATATCCTCGTGGAGGAGAGCGTAAGGTATTTTAGGGAATAGGTGTTCTACTTCATTGTGTTGAGGTGAGTTACTCATTTCAGTAGTACTCTCTGTATGTGGGATGTATTAAGAATGACTAGCCATCCATGTGGGATGTTTTGAATCTACAAGCTATGTGGAATATATTATCAAAAATATTGTTAGCCATTCATTCATCCATGCCCTCCTTCTAGCACCACTTTTGTTGAGGGATCATAAATCCTTTAACTCAACAGTAGGAACCAAGCCTATTTAAGAGGCCCAATTAGACTCTTAAGTGTTTGATGAGTGGAAGGGTTCTCTAGATCTTTGATCCGACCGATTTATTGATGGGCTTCATGGGTAACTAACAGGTGTATCTTTCTATGAAAATTTTCTCCTTCAGGTTAAGCTATTCTCTTTTTGTATTTTTATACTCTTGAATAATCTAGGTAAAATAAATATGATGGCATAAACCAACTAATAAAGGGAAATTACTAAAGACTGAAGAATGTTGACCTTAAGATAACTCGTATACCTCAGCGTGCAAACAATGATAATTAGACCTATTTCAAGCTTAGCAATAATACTTTTACTTGTGGACATTCATCATTGAATGAGATAAAAAATTTAGAAAGGAAAAACAAATACGTAACAAAGATGAGTGTAAGAAAATTAGTTCTCTTAGCTCTACTATAAATCACATATCAACACATCGATTTATTTTCATCATCTAAAACAAAAAAACTGTTATAATATTGAAAGATAACTTAACAACAGATACAACAACTCTTACTCAATACCGCATCACTATCAAACTTGAAGACGGAAACAATCCATCCTCGATAAAATCAAGTTGATTCTCTAGATAAAAAAAAAAAAAAATTGTCTTTGGTTCCAAACAGAACTTCTTAATTAAAGTTGCACATAAATAATTATTTTACAATTCTCAAAAAGAGGGTCTTTCCCAAAACCATTGACCTTTTGCACAAGGTCAATATCCCTATTTATAAAGGATCATTAACCTCAAAATAAATGCTAAAAGTTGTGTTAAGTAAAACAAAATTGACATGTGGTAGACTTTATCTCCTTGTTCTCGTGAGATCATCCAATTTTTTACTGCAATGGATGATTTCTCTCATACTCCACCCTCTTGAAGAAAAGGTATCCACATGTGTTTTCATAGGGAAACCTATGCTAATCCATCAGTGCAGAGAATACTTCCATTATCTCCACTTCCCTTTCTCTATACCTGATGAGATTAAAAATTAAGCGATGTAGATTTATGAGAGCTTTGATTGGGTGTTCCACGAACTTATTTACTTAACCAGGAGTCCTACTTGAAATCTGTGAGATCTTTGCCTCCCATGTCGAGTCTTGCTTTGCATGTCATTTGAATTTGTCATGAAAATCATAAAAAAATTTGGTGGGAGGAATTTTGGTAGGCCAATGTTTTCCATCTCCCAATTGATCTTCTCACATATTGTGTCGCACTCTCCCCACCTTTCCTATATATTCCACTGACATTCCTGGACCAAGCTCACCCAGTATTCAACTACCTTTCTGATTTGAGAGATGTTTTCATCCATCCGTACTCAGATGTCGTGCTCTTTCGAGTCTCATCCTTTCTGTACCACACTAATATAGTCAATCCACTCTAAGGCCTAATTTTCCTTTTCATACCATCTCTGCATGTATTTACAAGTTTCCAACACCATGAGAGTATCCTCTTGAAAATTGACTATGCATGTGGTGAAGAAATTTATTTCATTTATGAATTGTGAATGTGTTTATCTGAACTTACTCCTCAGGAATACTACTGCCTACGTCAAATCCTGATAATAATTCGCTAGATGGCATAGATGATATAGCTCCTTCTTTGTGGCTACTAATTCCTTTTCATCCCTTTTCTCTCTATCCAATGTTTCATCAATTATAGCCATTCCTTCCCTAATCATCTCGGTTGTCTTAGAATTTTCTATGTTGAGAAGTGTTTCTTCTATGATAATGAGGATTGTGTTATCAAGCATGAGCCTCCTTTTCTTAGTTGTCCTTCTCATCACAAATTTACTCTTTCTATCATAAGCGATCACTTTTATATCGATGAACTCATCCACTGGCTCAGGAATCTATTGGTCTCCCCAGGTCAGAGTGTTGCCTAGGCTTCTTGTCATATACATGTGTTCTATGACCGACTCTTGTAGTTCTTTAGCAAGGGGAACTTTTGTATGTCCTGGTGACTTGGCCTCCTATTGGGGTTCGTCTACTGGTGGAGTCTTGGATTTATATGGGGAGAGGGGAAAAGGATCAACATTTACTTGAGGATCGGCTATTGAGATGTCAATTTCTGATCATTTGTTTTCTTCTTCCTATTCACCAGAGCCCAACTCCTCCTTGGAGTTGTCCATCTTGGGCTAAATTCCTAATTGTTTGAGAAATTCAGCGTCCAACATGAATTTGGTCTTATCGTCGCCTTCCTGGGGAATTGGGGTCAAATATTTGGTAGTTAGAGTAGATGTTTACCTTGGTTCTCCCTCCTCCGTGATTGGTATTGGGGTTATGAGAGAAACCTCTGAGATTTAATCATTGTCATATATGGTAATTAGGTCTATGAGGACATCAAGCACATCTGTTCCACTTGATGTTCTTGTTCCCCCAAGCTGTGTTGTAGCAACAACCAGTGACCTTTCTTGTAATGACATAATTCATGGCTTTTTTGGATGAACGGTCTCCTCTAGTGAGGTTGACTCTGAGCCATTTAGCTCTTATTCGAGATTGATTGTGTCGGTTGGGATGAACCTTATGGGTTCTATCAAAGGTTTCAGTTGGGGGTCATTTTCTAACCTTTGGATGACTCTTTGGGCTTCTTCTAGCATAATCATCCCTCTCCTCTGTGCCTCTATGGATTCTACTGCTTTGTTTTCTTCCCTAACCCTGACGGATTCTTGAGCTATATGTTCTATCATTTCAACCTGCTCATCCATTTTCATGGATTTAAATATTTTCATATTGGGGTTAGATTTTCTCTGGAGCACCTCCTCCCATTCCTGAGCACCTTTTGTAAATATTTTTTCTTCAAAATTATCATGGGCATATGTCCATCAGGAAGACACATGTGACACGTGTTAGGGTACTAGGCCCTTTGGGTCATGTTTGTGAAATCGTCCTATGGGAAATATATACTCCAAATGGCTCAAACCCTCTTGTTTTTCTTGTGTAATATCTTTCACCATGTAAAACCCTACATGAAAGCCATAGGGTATGAATACTCTCCTTTTGTCTTTTACTAGAGTGGCATTATAGCCTTTCATAATGGTTTGATAACATGTTTCTCCAAAAATGAGTCAATCCAGGACATGAGTGGGGAGTAAATGTGGAGTGCCAGTGGCCCCAAACACTCTGATGTAGGTGGTAGTTTCTTCTAGAAACTAGTGGCCTACTTTGGAAATCATTTTCTTGGCTGCTATTGTAAGCCTTGGGAATTATTTCTTAAAAAGAATGAAATAAAATCGAGCTATAAATTCATCACATATGAGGGTGTAAGATCTCTTGTACCTATTCTCCCACAAAATGTTGAAATAGACATGCATGGGTAGCTCCACAACATGCAAGCTTAGATTCATTCCTGCGAAGACGTTCCTTGCATAGATCACGTCCAGTAAGTATGGCACCATGTGGAAATATGACATTTATCCATCCTTTGGCGTCTGGCCTTGCAATATGTTGGTGCTCATTTTTTTTGGAATGATCTCTCCCCAGTTGAATATATTACCGGAGATTGCCACAATGTATGCCAGGGGCATCCAAGCTTCTAAAAACTTGGTGCAATCCCTCTCCCCCTATAATCGACATATCAGAGCCATCAAATAAATATATGGCTCTCTAATATTGGTCGTACCATACCAACCATTGATCCTGTTTGTAAACTTATTATCCTCTTTCTACCATGAGGCCATCAACTTGCTGGTGTCATGGAACTCATAGAAATTTACCACAAAATCGTTATTTAACCTTTCCTTTGGGTCTCAGAGTTTGTAGTATTTATGGACCTCTATTGGGATATAAACCCTAACACATCCGCCATTTTCATCATTTACCACGCATTTTGTCGCACCTGTGTGGTCGATTATCCACCCTAGAGTTTCAATGCAAGGCAAGACCGGGGTTCTACAGGATACCATGTGTAGGCAGGATCGTTGAATGTTCGGGAATCCTTGATCATCGAGCATTATAACATCTAGGTCACTGTGTGGTATAAAATCTGGGTAATATTCTTGATCGATTATGTTAAAAAAATATCCACATTGTGGGAACACCACTTTCGATCCAATACGTGCCTCTGTGTCACCGAATGCAGGAGGTTGGGAAAATGCTTTTTTGGTAGATGTTCAGACGAATGGCTCCACTTTATTGGAAAAATTGGGTTTTCTAGCAGTGCTAGGCGAAGATCCTTCATCAACCTCCGCTTCTTTCAGTTTTGGTGCTCTCGGTGAGTGCCTGGTCATTGACTTCCTTGGAGGCATTTTCCTGCACAAAGAACAGAATGAGATACCGACGAGAAGAAATGTTACTGAAAAATAAACAATTGTGACTATCGAAATGATACATAAGGTTCATACCTCTTCTTCACACAAGCTTAACCTAGTTTAGAATTCTGAAAATCGACTGTGATCTCTTGAAACACTTTCTCACTCATTTGACTGCTATGACAATGAAAGACTTGGGTACTGAATGCTACGTTTGAATTTGTCTTTATAATTTAAACATGGAGCATACTTATCTTGTCATGTCAGTTCTTGAATTCAAGGCGTAAATGCGATCTACACAATCCATCACCAAGATCTGAATCATGCTCGGGATTAAATACAATCCCAAGTCGAAAATGCACGAGCGAGGTGCTATGTAGTTCATCAGCGGTTTCAAAATCTTATTATCTGTTCAACGCGTGGGTTAGTAACGTGTGGTAATCAATGCATTGATTTTCCTATTAAATAACAAAATTCGATCTTATTTTTCGTCGAAGATGTCCCATCCTACCATCGATGTCCTATCATTCCATCGATTTAAACAAGTAGATCGACATCAACAATTTTATTAAACAACGTTCATTAATGCATATTTTAGCGAAAGCTTCGATGCCAACCTGGATTGTCATATAGTGCTGATGTGGAAATCTTGACCTGCAAGGGCGATCATGACATGTGGCATTTGATTTTGGCTCCTTCGTTAAAATTTTCTTTGGAATTGGGGATTTTCTTTAGACATGGCTCTAGGAACATCAACTAATCCTGTCGATGTCGACGACATGTCGAGGATCGGCGATTAGTGTGTCTCTATGTTTATTACTTCGTGATTTCATCCCTCAGATTTCATCGATGTTGATAACGTATTATCGATCGATGATCAACGCTCGGCATTGTGTCGAAGTAAAGAGTTTCTACAGTTTAAGTCTTCCTTCAGATATCACCAACCCTAAATGTATCAGTGATCGATGATCGAAGGTTCGTTAGGTGTGTCAATGTTATCATTTTCCTTTTTCGTACCTCCCCAATGTCGATGATACATCGACAAGATTTTGACAACTTCTTCGCAAGACATAATCAGTGATCGATGTTTTTCTCTTCCATTCTTCTGATGTCGATGATACATTGGTGATTGGTGATTGACACTTTTTCGTTGTCGTATGGTCGATTTTACTACACAAATTGTATCAGTGTCAATATTGGGTGCATGGCTTAAAATTCTAGTTGTGTGTACTTATTTAAAATTCCAAGTGTTTTCTAGAAGAGAAGTTAATTTATTCAATAATTCCAGATCAACCCGAATGTGATCGATGATAAAACATAAGAACAAAAAACTTAATGATCCCTACAAAACTGACTCAATTCAAGAATCAGGAAAAAAGACAAAGTGGTACCCAAAAGACAAAAAAATTCACAAAGATTTTAGGGTGTTTTGAGTTCTCAACACCATGCAGGTGGGAAACTAAATGATCTAGAGGAGCCACACATTCTACATGTTATTTTTTTTAATCTTATTGTACAACCCATTTCATCTTGGGGGTCCATGGGGAAGAATATTACCAATTTGGGAGTTGCTAGCATGGTCAAAAAGTAAGAAAAAATTATATTTTCAAAGGAAAATTGAAACTAATACTTTGACAAAGATGGAATTAAATAGTAATCAAGATGGGATATTCTACAACCATTAGGAAGACGTATGCAATTTTGGAAAGTTCAATTTATAGATAGACATCTTGTAATTTGAAATTATCTTGGGGTTTGTCTATTTTTAAAGAAATTGTGAATTTCATATTGCATGCTAGAGTTATAACACTATAATAGAGTTTAGAATATATCTTTTTGGTTGTTCTCAAACCTAACCAAATCCCTTATCCTTTATCAAGACCTATGGGACTATTTTTGGGTAGTTTCAAAAAAACATTCTAGTCAAAAGGAGGAATGCACACTTCTTTAAAGAAAAATAACACAAAAATAAGGGAATACGCTCCTTTCCTTCATCAAAACTGCATATACATCTCGAAGCATGTCTTTCTATATTAAAATTTGGATTTGTAGAGTTTTTAAAGGGGGCATTTTCTGGGTTTTGTTCATGAGGAGGTAATATATTCTTTCTTAGGTATTATTTTAATTCTTTATTATGTGTATTAATCTATTTTATTTATTGATTAGAATTCATCATTTTATTTATAAGAAACTCCACAACAAGAAAACCTTGGAAATTTTCTCTTTTGGGTCTTGTAATTTACCTACATAAAGAAAGTAATGGAAATTTATAGGTCTAAATAAAGTTAATATGCATGATATTGTTATTATGTAACTCCTTTCCATGTATTGATGCATGTGAAATATATATACTTTAGTAAATACATACTCTTGAATCTCTTCAAAACCTTGTCTCATTGTTCCAAATTGAATGGATGCCAATGATGATATAGAATGATCTTCTATCACTTGAGCGTGGATTAAGTTAGAAGAAGAAATCCCTTTTTGTATATTCCTAATTGAATCTTGTTCATATGAATTAAGCCTACAAGGATGAATATTCAATTAAATTAATATTTACAAGGAAAATTTTGGGACAAGTCTCTTTCCAACCATTTTAAAGAGAATTGTGGGTGAGTGCAAGACAATGATGGTCTCTCATGATGCAATAGTGGCAATGAAAACATGTAAAACAACAATATTTTAACTTGGAGGGATTATTCAAGGTATTTTTACAATTAGTTTGAATATGTTGTAAAAATGTGAAACATAGGAATTTGAATTAGCTTTCTGAATATACAACTTTTATTCATAGAAATTGTGAATAACTATGTGAAATTTTATTTTTTAGAAGAGTGGTATGCTATTTTAATAGCAAAATATAAGGTATATGTCTTCGTTCATGCATGTTTTGAGTACCTTAACAATGGAATTTCATTCCAAAAACTTGTATAATTTTAGAGAACCCATTCTTCTAGTGAGGTTTTTTTTTTTAATTTACAATATTGATTTTAGTTTTTTTTAAATTATGAAAGTCAATATATCCTTGAAATTACAATTCCTTCCGTTCATGTAGGCTATGAGGGTCTTAAAATGATCAAAATAAATTTATTTTTTTTAGATCGTAGATATCGGTCTCTTCTAGTGCGGCATATAAATTATTTTATAAATGGTTAAGCCGACAAAACATTATAGATTAAATAAAATAGGTATGTATTCTAGGATTTTGATATATGAGAAGAAAAAATAGATTAAAAATAGCAAACAATATTTATTTAAGAAAAAAAACTATATATTTGGAATCTGCATAGCTAACTTTATCTATGTTGTTGAGAGTGTTTCTGGATACAAACTGTGTATCTGGTTTTGAAACTTCCAAAGTTTCAGGTGGATACTCCACCCATCATCAGGGAAAACCAAAAAGATCATATGTAGGGTTTTATAGGGTGGACACTCCACCCTATAAAACCCTCAAACAAATCTTTCGATCTGCTAAAGAAAAATCTGACCCATTCTTAGCTCAGGGGTCTACCAAATTCTCCGCTCCTGTGAAAAATATTGCATATGACAAACAAGTAGATCCTTCCAAGCATGCCTAAAATCATATATAGCTGATACTACCCATAAATGAATCTTCAAATCATCTATATCTAAACACTCCTTCAATTTCAAACATCTCATTTTCTTCGACCAAAACAAAATCCTAGCCTCAGCCTCGCACTACTCCTCTCAGCTCATTCGGGAAGCTCTTGAAATAGAAAAACATCCTAATAATTTAAAAAATGAAGATAGATACAAAAAGAGTCATCCTTGGAAACCCACCCTTCACTACCTTCATCATTAGGTTTCCCTGGTTGAGTCTCCCTCTCTCCTTCCCCCTCCCTATCCTTGCTGATTTACTATGGTGTCGTGGTACCCTATGACTTATTCCATTTAACTTGATAACCTTATGTTTCCCCCCCTCTCCTGCCCTCGATCCTCTATAACTTAATTCCTTACTTCTATTTTTCCTCTCTCTTCTTCTGTTAATCTACTCTACCTTCCTAACCTTATCTTTCTCTTTACTTTTTACCCTTAATTTATACTCTATCCTAAATACTCTACCATCTTCTTGCACCTCATATCTCTCTCTCTCTATATATAATTTTAGGTCTATATACATTATAATTCATATCAATCACTAGATAATTTCAAGTCTACATGTATTATAACTCATATTCTATCTAGTCCCTTGATGTCATTTTCTTCTTTTTCCTCAACGTATATTTTGGTATATTTATCATTCTTTACCATTTGGTTCTCTTAATTATTTTAAGAGAATAAAATATAATAATGTATTAATATTATAATAATAATAATATCATTTTTATTATTATATTATTATTATATAATATTATTATTATATTAATATAATAGCGTATTACATTAATACTTCCTTATATTATATCATCACAATACATTATCATATTATAGTATCATAATACCTTAAGTTCACTATTATTTGTCAATTTAAGCCCTAATAGTTTCACTCTTTCATATCTCTCTTTTTCGTTATATTGTCCTTTCATCATCATTATATTTATTATTAAATGAAATATTTTAAATCATCATTTCATGTTATATGATAATACAATTACCTTTCATATTATAATTCCCCCCTTCTTATATCCTTTCTTCCCACAAATATTTACATATTTTATTCTATAAGTTCTTTCTTTTCCATCTATTTATCTTACCCTTCTTATGATCATACCTTGATATAATAATGTATCATCTACATTACCTTAATACATTATTATATCCCAACACTTTAATACATTGTTAATTTATATTGTTACAATACAGTGTCATTATTAGTTGAAACTTAAACACTCACCCCAAATCACACATCATTAAATATTATTAATTATCATGATTGTTGATCCACATACTTTTCTCATCAACGACTAGTTTATAAAAATATTTTTCACCTTTACATTCTCAACAGACATCTTGATTATTTTCACCTTTACATTCTCAATGGACATCTTGATTATTTTCACCTTTACATTCTCAACGAACATCTTGATTATTTTCACCTTTACATTCTCAATGAACATCTTGAGTATTTTCATTTTTATTATCTCAACAGTCATCTTTACTCCCTCCTATTTAATACATATTGCATAACTCTTTTTCCTACATATGATATTTTTGGTTGTCCCTGATGATGGGTGGAGTGTCCACCCGAAACAAATGACATTTCAAAATTAGATACATAGTTTGTATCCAGAAACACTCTTAAAATTATGTCTAATTTTGAAAACTTACATTTGCAGATTTATCTATGTTTGTAGTTTCATCAACAACCAATTTCTATAGCCTATAGAAAAATAATCTCAAAACCAAATATATAGAGAGGTATTCACAAAAATGGAGGTCTTTATCTATTTTCATATCGAACCACTAGGTTTGTCATCCCGAACCTAAATCCAAAGAAACCAAGTCAACATACACATATGCTAAAGTTGTCACTCCGGCCCAAACAATTTTGAGTTCTAAATAATGTGCATGTGCTCTAGAAGGTGCACCCACTCTAGGAACACACACATGCTCCAAGAATTCACATGCATTCCAGGAGCATGCATGTGCTCCTATTCCCTATCCCCCTATTGGCATAGGGGTAGACCAAGGGTTAAATGCTTCAACACCACACCAACAAAACCCTAACTACCAGCCCTTTCGACAACACTTGTGAAGAAAATGAAGTCTCACCCGAGGTAGAGGCAAGGGGGGGTTGCAGGAATCATATGTATGCAACCTATATGGGACACAGATATTTGATTACAATACCTTAACAGAGAACTTAGCAGTTAACATTCATCAACATTTAACCCTTATTCACATCACAGATTGAAATCCTAGTTACAGAGCAACGTAGTATTCAACAAGATCTAATACATCCAGCACTTAGCACATAGAAATAGATCATATCTAGAATTCATTCACATTACATCATATGCATTTAACATATATCATTGCACTAAGAATACATCACATCAATAACATAACAACTATAATGCACAAAGAAACCACAACACAGGATATATGTGGTTCACCCCAGTGTGGGGCTACATCCACCAACTCTTCTCTTATTTATTGTCTTCTTTCAATCTTCTACAAGCATAGAGCCATAGGAACCCACTCTGCATAGGACAGGATCTCTGTGCGCACCTTGCCAGATCCTCCTTCCCCGATCTAGGGTTAAGCACAAAGCCTTCTTATAATCTACACACAAGCTTCTTACAATCACTTGCACTTAGCTCTGTGATTTCTTAACAAATAGTATGCACAAAGCCTTTAGCTCTGCACTAAGATGTTCCTACTATATATATCCTACTTACATCGCCTAGATTTCTATTTATACATTACAAAAGGGCCTAAACATGGGTAAACCCATGGGCCGACATCCCATACCCGTTACATAAACCCTAAACCCAAAAAATTCCCTAAGAAGGGGATAATATCCTGTGATCTCTGCTTCGCCTTGCGCTCTGCCTTCAACCAGCCTATCGAAGTCCCAAAATTGGTCAAGGGACAATAGACTCCACACACTCACCTGTGACTCGTCCCGAGTCACTCTAATCTGGCTAATGTTTCCTCAAATTCCTCGAGCTTGGCTCGAGCTGCTTCAACCTGTTTCTTTTCCAGAGCCTCCTGCTCGGTAAACTCTTGAATAACCTTCCCTATCATAGGTCCTTCCAAGCATTGTTCCATTGTGGTGACCACTTGCTCCAGTTCTACACCTCATCCTTCAATCTCCTCAAGACATATGCAAGTTGCATCCTGCACTGGCTAGAGTTGTTGGCTCACTTCCATGACCTTACTCTGTATGGCTTGGACTTGTTGTTGGACTGTGTGACGTTCTTGGGATCATTTTATCCTCTCAACCTCTAGTAGTGGATTCAACTATGATTTCAACTATGATTTCACCATTGTTGCTTGTTTCTTGGCCTCCTGAAGATTGACTCTAGTGTAGTTATTTCAGGGTCCTCTGCAAGGTGCTCGCAGGTCTGTGCACTTTGAATGCTGAGTTGCTTACATTCTAAAGCCAATGCCTTGATTCTTTGGACTGCACTTTGGGCGGTTTCTTCTCTCTGTTCTCGCACTTCCTGCAAAATGCTTTGTATTGCTTGTAACTCTAGTTCAGTTATCCTTTGTTGGAGCTATTGAATGGATTCAAAAAGATTCCCTACTTGTCTTTCTAATGGGTCTTCTTCCATCTGTTCTAAGCCCATCACAGAGCAAAGTGCTCTAATGACTGCTTCTTTAAATCCAATATGCTCTGCGAGCATTTGTTCCTTCTCCTTCTGGATCTGAGCTCTATCCTCTGCAAAATTAGCTTGGATGTCATCTTTTTCCTGTTGTGCAACTCAACGTTGTTCTCTGGCTTCCTCTTTTGCTTTATTTAATGCCTCTGTGGCTTTCTCTTTTTCTTCCTGAATGTGACGAAGGTGAGCTTCAGTCACATATGCTATTCGGCAAAGCTGGGTAGGTTCATCTCCCAACTTTGTTTCTTCTAATGACGAGGGCGCAGTAGACACTGCGCAACTGGAGTGGAGGGCTTGTTATACCCCTTTCAGCTCTGATTCAATTCTTTCATACATGGTCTCTTGTTTGGCTTCATTGCAATGTAAGATATATTTTGAGGTATCCGAGACAGCGACGATGATGAAATATATGTCATCCATCATGAGAACAATCTGCATCTGTGGTTTGGTAGCTTTGGACTTCTTCCATGATGTAGTTTTCGTGGGGGAAACCTTTCTTTTCTTGGAGGTATCAGCTTCATCAATAGGGTCCCTAGGCGGTGTTACTTCACCTTGTTTCTTCTTTTCTTCTTCTCCTTTGTCTTCTTCTTTGTCTACTTCGTCATCACCTCCCCCTCCAAGTGAGTCTAAATCATTCTCTTCTGATGTGTTGTTCATCTTTTGTACCTATTCCTTTTTCTTTCTTCTGTTATTGTTGGGTGCATCATACTCTTCGCGAGTGACTAGAGGACTTCTTATTAGGTCAGGATCGGAAATTTCTGCCTGGTCAACTGGTACAAGGAGCTCTAAGGGACATTCCTTATTTATTTCTTCCATTTCCTCCTCAGTGAGATTGTAGTAATAATGGATCTCTTCTTTATGTTCATCTCCTCACACAGTGATATAAATAAAATATATATCTACGTGGAAATTCACAAATTTTTTGAACATGTGCAGGGTATTTGGTGTCATGTGAGGGAAACATTCAATATCCCTCTTCAACTAAAAGTAATAGGTGTGGAACACCATGTTTGACTGCCATTTTTTAGCCATGTCGCTTGAATACCAGACCATGGTGAACTTCGCAGCTAAGGGTTATGATGGCTCAATCTCAGGGAAGGTCGCACCTTCCAACATCTCCCAAGAAATGAAGGCAAAGAGGATCAGCAGCCAACTGAAGTGGAACTCGTAGCCCTAATCCTGAGCTTCACGACAGTATTTATCTAACTAGTTGATGAGGTAGCTCACCTAGTTCATTTGTATCCCTTCCATGCATTTTCCTGTGAGCTCAATGACAAACCCCGTGACCTGTGTGGGTTTGTTCTTCCTTACTAGCTTACCAGCAATCAACTGGCAAGCTAGGTGCACTACGCCATTCTGGATGGAGGCTACCTTGTAGCCCCACTTCCCCTTTTCCACATCGTCATATGTGTCTTTTATTGTCTGCGCTAGGGTGCGATCTGCATTCTTTCCTGGGTAAAATTCTTGTGGGTCTGGTCCTTTCATGCTTAATCCGGTGATCCTATGGATTAGCATCGGATTGATGGTGATGCATCTATCCAACCATAGATAACCACCATGGAATCATGTCAGTAGGAGCTTAATTCACGTGTTAACTTCATGATGTCTTCTGAAGTGTGGTATCTTCATCATGTTCAAGATAGTGGACCTTGCGATGTTCATGGTCCACAGCTGGGGGATGATCCTCAACTTATTCCTCTTTTTCTTGGTCAAATACTTGTATGGTGCGAGCATGCCATAGTTCTTGCAGTCTCCTAAGTTATAGTTGTTGATCTTCAATGTTGGAATCCTCTCCAACTACGGTCTGACTGCACGTATCCCCTTCGGGAGGTAGGCAGTGATGATTGTGTAGTTGAAGTCCCTCGAGACGTTTTCACAACTCACCACGCCAACCAGCGGTGAGATGTAGTCGGGCAGGATAGATGGGATGATCTTCGTATTCGTTAATTCATCAAGATGCTTCATTCATTTCTCTGTCACAGCTTGGCATGGTCTAGATCCACGAGTAGTCGATGAGGATTATTGCACTCCTCTCGTCGACGAGGCTTGGATGTCTGCGAACATCGCCTTCTCGACCATGAGGTATACTAGGATTTCTTCGATGACTTTTTATACTATGCTAATTTCGTCCGACATGCACACTCGAGATCTGATATCTCAGGTCGGTGAACAACACTCAATGTAATATAACGGATGGTGAGGTCTCAATAATCACTGCATGAAAGCAACTAGTTCTCTGTGGGCTCGGATAATCACAATTGGAAAAAGTGTTCTCGGTGCAACGCTCAATGGGATAAATAGACAACATCGTAACAGAATTTTCAAATGGGTAGGAACGTCTCAATCAATGCAATTCCATCCGTTATGGCGTGGTCCCAACGGTCCAGTGGTGAGCATTTTGACACTAACTGTGTTTCCAACCATTTTGGAGCATCATTCTAACTGTCAGGACGTCTCCAACGGTCATATTACTTCATCATGGAGAAGTGCCAATTTACCTTGTTCTGATATCCCGACGAAGTTCTAGTTCTGCAAACCTTCCTTCTGCGAAGTTCACCCTGGAACTTCCCGCAATTTCTCTAACTTTTCTTTCTTCTTACTCAGATTTCTGGCCTTATTTCCTAAAATCTAAGTCATTGGTTTCCTCTTTCCATTATCATTCCTATATCCTCTTGGAATGGTAACTTCTCATTGTGGAGGGTCTTTCATAGGGTTTGAGGGTAATACTTCTTATCTTTATGGGGTAGGAGCTCTACTCTCTTGTACAGACAAGTGTTTCAAGTCTTCCTGTGTTCTTTGAACTTCGACGTCCAGATCTCTGGTCCTTAGTATCTTTAACTGGTCCTCTTGTTCTTCCAGTAAGTGTGTTATTCTCCTAGCCATGAAGTCTCTTATTTCTTGCTTTTTTTGTTCTAGATCCCCCTCTTCTTGTTTCCTTCGTATCTGATCTTTCTCAATCCAGGTTTTTCCTAGAAAAATAGCAAATGGTGAGTTGTTCTCAACAAACTTAATGATCTCAAATTCTTCTTCTATCGAAGTTCCAATAGAACTCATAGATGTCTAGGTAAGTCTTCCACATAGGGTTATCATCAAATTCTTCTTCTATCGAAGTTCCATTAGAACCCATAGATGTCTAGGTAAGTCTTCCTAATGAAGGAACCATAGTAGGCTTTCCCAAAATTTCCCAAGTTCTTTCTATCATGATATCATCTGGGTTTCCTCATCCAGAACATAGTCTATGTCAAAGTCTCCTATTCTTGTTTCTATGCACTCCTTCTCTTTTAAGATCTCTGATAAGTTGATATCTTTGTGATCATTCAGGGTTTCTTTCATCTATAATAATATAGTCTTTGATTATTTCTGGGGTTCTGTCATATCCTTAGTTTCTTGTCTTGTCTCATGGTTTTCTTGTCTCATATTCATCTTTTCAACTTCAGCAATCATTCCAAGGCAATCCAAAACTTCATGGTCCATGGATTTACAACAAAGACAACTAGGACCTCTACCGGGGAATTTCTTAACAAGATGTCCCGGTCTTCTGCAACTATAACAAAGATTTAATCCTCTCTTTCTTTTAAATGACCCCCAACATTTCCTGTACTGCGCATTGGGATCACAGTAACTAACCTGCAAAAAATTATTTATGGGATCCTACATCCATTTGTTAGTCCAAACATTCTTTCTATGCATAGGAATAACATATCTTTCACTATTTCTATCAGATATATCAAATCTTTTTTCTTCTAGTTGTACCCTAGTTTTCAGACTAGGACCAAATCTATTAAACATACCTAGATCCATTCTTTTGAAATAAAAAATTTCACTTATCTTACCTTTTGTTATCACTCTATAATTTCTTAGGCTGAGGGAGAAATTGACAGAGGTAACTATTTCAACCACTTGGAGTCTTGGATCTAGCCCTCAAAGACTCAGAGAGGGCTCTCTCTGTATGATTTAGCTTGGTTTGGAATAGGATATTAGGCTAGTTGTGAGGGATCGGGGTTTTTGGTTTTTAAATGGTTGGGTTGGGACAACAAGGAGGACCATTGGGAAAATGGGGTCTGCGCTTAAATATATTACTCACTATTAGATCTAGACAAATCTCCTACACAGGGAAAGGTAGTGGAAATGTTGGATTGAATTAAGTTTGAATGGTGTCGATTGAGGAAGAAATAGGGGAGGAAAAAGCCAAGAAAAGGAGCATTTAAGAATTCCTAAACTGAGCTTTTAGAAGAGAAACATAAAGATTATAAAGAACCAGATGCAGAGTATTTCTCCAATAAATTCTACTCTATTAATTTTTCTTTGACAATAAGAATTTGAAAACAAATGAAATGATAACTGGAAAAACACATAACAGAGAAAAGAAATTCCACCAACACCTCGACACAAGAATCATGTCAACAGTTTGCCTATTATTGATCGATCATTTCAAGATTACAGAAAAAAGCTTTATGGAATGGCAAATCCCATAGTCCAACAAAGAAAATTACTTCCTTCACAGGTCGAACCACTCTCATCTTTTTTACATGTGCATATATAAGAAAAAAATGCCTCAGCGTTCAAAAGATTCGAGCTCTAATTTTAGTTTCTAATAATAGAAGATCAGTTATATAAAAATGACACATGTAAATTGTCTTCGAACTGCTATAGCTAATGAAATCGAAATTCCTTGGAATCTAGAATGTTGAAACTGCCATTTGTCATAAATGAAATTAAATTTCCACCTGGCGATGATCAAGATGCCATTTGTTTTATAAAATCTAGGACAGATATCTTTAGATCACCTCTTCCTCAACTGCTGCCTCAGATTCTGGATCTGCCTCATTTGTTCTGGCAGAATTGGTGTCTTGACTACCAGCTGCATTTAAAATTGCCTCAAAATCTGGAGAAATTTGCCATCTGTATTCCTTATCTGCCTGCTCCTATTCCAGGTCTAAGCCTTGTTTCAAATAGACACCACCAAATTATAATGGACAACAGGGCAACAATAGTTTTAGAAATAGCATTGAAACCTTCCAACATGGCTAAGAATCCTGAGGCATCATTTTTTGACTGTAGCATTCCTGGTCTACTTCTATGTCATCATCCTTTCTTTGCAATATATTAACAGCCGACCATTTTTTAGGATTGATCTTATCGGGTCATGCTTGAACCTTGTATATATCCTCTTTTCACAGAATGTGAAAACATATCATTACATAATACAAGTGCAATTGTCACTTAAGGGTTGATTTCAGCTTCCATCAAATTTGCCAGAATTTATTTGCAGACCTCAACAATCAACACAAATCATTTCCATCGATACTTAGGCACACAGATGTCAACACCTACAAATATGGAAACATCTTTTAGTTCATCAGCAAGGTGAATAAGTGGTTTCATATTACCATTTTGTGAGGTCGATATCGAATAGGAACATGATGTGTGGCTTGCTGATAAAATCGAGGTTTGGTCATAGCTCTGCCCTTCAAAAATTAACCATCAAGCACTTTACTTCGCTGATATGAATGTGATTCATCCATCTTCCCTTTGATTTCCTTGATGCTTTGATGCCCTATTTTGGATGGTTGGTTGTGCAATGATATTTCCCAATAAGGCTTTAGGCAATGGACCAGTAATGCAAATCATCCAGGATTCATAATAATGTTTCCTACACACGAGCCTTTGTTTGCAAACTGGACAAATACACAACCCTTACTGACAGATATTTTTACCGAGACAAGATATCCTTACTAGCCAAATACTTGTCCTAGATCTTAATATGTTGCATTTGGGTTTAGTTGGCCTACAAATATAGTTGTATTGTTTGAATCATTGTCTGACGGGAATCTTTGAGCGTGAGATCTGCCATTTCCTCTTCTAGGATACTATTGTTGAACCATGATTCATGTGCACTATCTTGGTAAAACCAATAAAACAAAAGAACCAAAACACCACTGTGTCAAGCATTTCCTGAACTGTCTGTTCATTTGTCTTAGAATGGCAATCAAAGTGTTGCAGAATCAAACCATCAACCCATTTCCTTTTATGTAAGCATATTTGCTTCCAGTTCATTTTTCCGATAATTAATGGCAATAGAATAATAATGGTGATTCAACCCATGGATCAATGCCTAGATAGATGGCTTATTCAAATGCTCAAGATTTGAAGTTGTTTGTCGGGGCTCTTGCCTAAATATCATAGTTTGGGGATTGATTAACCAGAATGCATCGATCACAACCTTCCCTTTAACACTTTGAATAGGATCAACAACTACAACAACAAGATCACACCCTTTGGGCACATGTACAGTCACCTTGGTGCATGATCTCAACTACATATGGCACATCAACATCTAAACCAGCACACATTGGTTGTTAACGCCTATCCATTACTTGACACATGAACTCTGGTTGACACCTGGACGCACAGAGTAACTCTGTGTTTTTATTTTTAAAGTTTTGGGGACTAATCCCACATGCACCGGCTAGAATGAGTTATTGGTGTTTATATAAGCCAACACTTACATAATGTTTCGATGAAGTGAGCCCGAGGCTACCCACTTGTGCTTGGCGCCTAATTCTTGGGCACTGGCTTGTTTGTTGTTGCTTTGATTTGATAAATAACCTATGTTGTTGATGACTGCAGGGTGCATGGCTTGAGGATTGTAGAGTAGCCTTCGGGCCCAATTTCTTTTATCAAAATTTATAACCCAGAGATTAGATTGAGAGCATAATATTGACTTATTAAAGCCAAAATTGGCTTAATAAACCAAATTTTTTTTAAACAAGTGGTGGATCTGCCCAAAATCAAATTTTTGCCCCAAAACACCTAAGAAACAAAAAATTTCTTAAAAACCATCTTTATGAAAAAATCCAAAAATTAACCTGTGATAGAAGTTAAGAAGTGTTGAGAGTTTTTTGTCGCCTTCACATGTTCTCTATGCGCCACGAGTCATCTGTGTTATGCCCAAAATATGCCTGAAATAGATATCAGTCAGAATATTGATTTTCCCTATAATTTATAGGGTCCTAACATAGGCTCCACCTAGGGAAGATAGCTCTGAGGGAGGTGTCTAGAACCACCGAACTCTGGGAACTTGATGATCAGTGTCTTCCAATTAAGCAATGGAGTCCAATTTATGAACTGAAAACTGAAATTTAGACTGAGAACTAACGACTGAAACTTTGTGCTACAAATTTTAAAACTGAGAATTTTGTACATCGGAGATCTGATGGTTGAATGGCAATCTGAAAAATGTTGAACTAAAGAAATACTTGGATAATTCTCAAAGTACTGAGCTTATTTGCACACGCCTACCTACCCTACTTTGCTAACAGTTACTTCTCCATCAGGTAATGAAAAAGTTCCAATGAAGCCAACCCAATAGTTGATCCCATGATTGGGCTTCTTCATCATGCTTTATGAAAATCAAAACTCAAATATGTAATGGCAACTGGTGATGGCTCGGATCCTTGCAGAAAAAATATGATTGAACAGTTATACTGAAGAGGAGCTCCATATAATTTGCAACCAGGTCAATAAATATATGGTCTATTTGTTGATTCTCCAAGTATTCATTTAACATTTTAACATGGATGAGTTTTCCATTCGTATCCTCAATATTAGACCCTGATTTCAACTGTTCAGTTTCAGACTTATGCTTACAAACAAAATATTCATCAATCGGAAAATCGAAAGACAATACAATCTCTTTTGGTTTTGGAGATGTAAGATTCTCATAAAACTGTTTTGGATGTTGGAAATTGTAGGACTGAATCTGAGTATTCAATATCTCAATATCCTTTTCAAGTCTTTCAACAAACAACTCGAGAACAAAAATTTTAACTTCGGGAGAAAATTTTCTCGATTTCCAACAGTGAAACACGGTTGTTGACAAAAATTCATCAATTTGAAAATATGCTAAATCATCCCTGAATTCTTTTATACCTTCACAAGATATAGGATTTGCGACATACCCTGTCATCTTGAATCATCATCAATGTTCTGAAATCTGGATCCGTTGGCAGTGAAGTTTCTCGTGAACTTTGAAGTTCAGGATCTTGAACAATGGAGTCGCCAAGTGAATGGTACAACCTTCCTGTGTTTGGCTTCTGTTCACCATTAGAATTCAAATCTGAACTTGAAATGCACTTCTAGAGAACTTGAAATCTCGTTCCCCAGTATGGTCTCCAAAATGTTATCAAACTGTAATTTCTCAGGCTGAGGGAGAAATTGACAGAGGTAATTGTTTCAACCACTTGGAGACTTGGATCTATCCCTCCAAGACTCAAAGAGGGCTCTCTCTATATGATTTAGCTTGGTTTGAAATAGGATATTAGGCTAGTTGTGAGGGATCGGGGTTTTTGGTTTTTAAATGGTTGGGTTGGGACAACAAGGAGGACCATTGGGCAAATGGGGTCTGCACTTAAATATATTACTCACTATCAAATCTAGAAAAATCTCCTACACAGGGAAAGGTAGTGGAAATGTTGGATTGAATTAAGTTTGATTGGTGTCGATTGAGGAAGAAATAGGGGACGAAAAATCCAAGCAAAGGAGCATTTAAGAATTCCTAAATTGAGCTTTTAGAAGAGAAACATAAAGATTATCAAGAACCAGATGCAGAGTATTTCTCCAATAAATTCTGCTCTATTAATTTTTCTTTGACAATAAGAATTTGAAAACAAATGAAATGATAACTGAAAAAACACATAACAGAGAAAATAAATGCCACCAACACCTTGACACAAGAATCATGTCAAGAGTTTGCCTATTACTGATTGATCATTTCAAGATTACAGAAAAAATCTTTCTAGAATGGCAAATCCCATAGTCCAACAAAGAAAATTACTTCCTTCCCAGGTCGAACCCCTCTCATCTTTTTTACATGTGCATATATAAGAAAAAATGCCTCATCCTTCAAAAGATTCAAGCTCTAATTTTAGTTTCTAATAATAGAAGATCATTTATATAAAAATGACACATGTAAATTGTCTTCGAACTGCTATAGCTAATGAAATTGAAATTCCTTGGAATCTAGAATGTTGAAATTGTCATTTGTCATGAATGAAATTAAATTGCCACCTGACGATGATCAAGATGCCATTTGTTTTATAAAATCTGGGACAAATATCTTTAGATCACCTCTTCCTCAACTGTTGCCTTGGATTTTGGATCTGCCTCATTTGTTCTGGCAGAATTGGTGTCTTGACTGCCAGCTACATTTAAAAATGCCTCAAAATATGGAGAAATTTTCCATATGTATTCCTTATCTGTCTACTCCTGTGCCAAGTCTAATCCTTGTGTCAAATAGACACCACCAAATTCTAATGGACACCAGCACAACAATATTTTTATAAATAGCATTGAAACCTTCCAACATGGCTAAGAATCCTGGTATACTTCTATGTCACCGTCCTTTCTTTGCAATATTTTGACAGCCGACCATTTTTTAGGATTGATCTTATCGGGTCATGCTTGAACCTTGTATATATCCTCTTTTCATAGAATGTGAAAACATATCATTGCATAATACAAGTGAAAATGTCACTTAAGGGTTGATTTCATCTTCCATCAAATTTTCCAGAATTTATTTACAGATCTCAACGATCAACACAAATCGTTTCCATCAATACTTAGGCACACAGATGTCAACACCTACAAATATGGAAACATATTTTAGTTCATAAACAAGGCGAATAAGTGGTTTCATATTACCATTTTGTGAGGTCGATATCGAATAGGAACATGATGTGTGGCTTGCTAATAAAATCGAGGTTTGTTCATAGCTCTGCCCTTCAAAAATTAACCATCGAGCACTTTACTTCACTGATACGAATGTGAGTCGTCCATCTTCCCTTTGATTTCCTTGATGCTTTGATGCCCTATTTTGGATGGTTGGTTGTGCAATGATATTTCCCAATAAGGCTTTAGGCAATGGACCAACAATGCAAATCATCCAGGATGCATAATAATGTTTCCTCCGCACGAGCCTCTGTTTGCAAACTAGACAAATACACAACCCTTACTGACAGATATTTTTACCGAGACAAGATCTCCATATTGGCCAAATACTTGTCTCAGATCTTAATCTGTTACATTTGGGTTTAGTCGGCCTACAAATATAGTTGTATTATTTGAATCATTGTCTGACGGGAATCTTTGAGCGTGAGATCCGCCATTGCCTCTTCTAGGATACTGTTCTTGAACCATGATTCATGTGCACTGTCTTGGTAAAACCAATAAAACAAAAGAACCAAAACACCACTGTGTCAAGCATTTCCTGAACTGTATGTTCATTTGTCTTAGAATGGCAATCAAAGTGTTGCAGAATTTGACCATCATCCCATTTCCTTTTATGTAAGCATCTTTGCTTCCAGTTCATTTTTCCAGTAATTAATGGCAATAGAATAATAATGGTGATTCAACCCATGGATCAGTGCCTAGATAGATGGCTTATTCAGATGCTCAAGATTTGAAGTTGTTTTTCAGGGCTCTTTCTTAAAAATCATGGTTTGGGGATTGATTAACCAGAATGCATCGATCACAACCTTCCCTTTAACACTTTGAATAGGATAGACAACTACAACAACAAGATCACACCCTTTGGACACCTGTACAGTCACCTTGGTGCATGATCTCCACTACATATGGCGCATCAACATTTGAACCTTTACACATTGGTTGTCAACGCCTGGCCATTACTTGACACATGAACTCTGGTTGACACCTGGATGCACAGAGTAACTCTGTGTTTTGATTTTTAAAGTTTTGGGGACTAATCCCACATGCACCAGCTAAAATGAGTTATTGGTGTTTATATAAGCCAACACTTGCATAATGTTTCGATGAAGTGAGTGTGAGGCTACCCATTTGTGTTTGGTGCCTAATGCATGGGCATTGGCTTGTTTGTTGTTGCTTTGATTTGATAAATAACCTATGTTGTTGATGACTGCAGGGTGCATGGCTTGAGGATTGTAGAGTGGCCTTCGGGCCCAATTTCTTTTATCAAAATTTACAACCCAGAGATTAACCCGAGAGCATAATCTTGACTTATTAAAGCCAAAATTGGCTTAATAAACCAATTTATTTTTTAAACAACAAGTGGTGGATCTGCCCAAAATCAAATTTTTGCCCCAAAACACCTAAGAAACAAAAAAAATCATAAAAACCATATTTAAGAAAAAATCCAAAAATTAACCTTTGATAGAAGTTAAGAAGTGTTCAGACTTTTATGTTGCCTTCACATTTTCTTTATGCACCACGAGTCATCTACGTTATGCCCAAAATATGCCTAAAATAGATATCAGTCAGAATATTGATTTTCCCTATAAGTTATAGGGTCCTAACACCTTTATCAGAGCACAAATCTTCAAGATCTTACCTTTTTTCTTCAGATCAAACTTCTCTTCTTAGCATAGAGCTTCGTACATCAAGTATAATACTGCGCACTAAAGTAGCAGATCTACGCACAAAGATTTATTTTCTTTAGTTCCCAACAATCACAGTTTTAGGTCCCGACAACAGAACCATTTGTTGGCATAGGGGCAGACACTGGGTTCAACTCTTCAACAATGTAAAAACAAAACCCTAACTACTGACCCTTTCGTCAACACTTGCAAAGCATATGAAGTCTCACCTGAGGTAGAGGCAGGAGGGTTGTAGGACTCAGAGGCCTGCAAACTAGTTGGGACACAGATCTGTGATTACAATACCTTAACAGAGCACTTAGTAGTTAACATTCATCAGCATTTAACCCTTATTCACATCGCATATTGAAACCCTAGTTACAGAGAAGCACAGTATTCAACAAGATCTAATACATCCAGCACTTAGCACATAGAAATAGATTGGATCTACCATTCGTTCACATTACTAAGAACTAAGTTATTATATCAGATGCATTTAACATATATCATTGCACTAAGCATACATCACATCAATAACATAAAAAATATAATGCACAAAGAAACCAAAAAACAGGATATACGTGGTTCACCCCAGTGTGGGGATACGTCCACCAACTCTTCTCTTCTTTATTGTCTTCTTTCAATATTCTACAATCATAGAACCTGTTAAGGTCCTAACCTGCACATAGGTAGATCAATGTAATCGAATGTAATAAAGGTCAATATTAATAAGACCTCTCAATAAAATAGAATAAGGCGGATGTAAGAAGACCTAATAGAAGCTTCCGCTTCTAGAAGGATCTTCCTCTAGATGCTTCTTTTTAGTATAAATAGGAGTCGAGGGTA
>ML784853.1:558066-602728 GCA_009831015.1 Picea engelmannii
CCTTGCCTTTCTTTCCTATCATTTTCTTTATTTACCTTGCCATGTGTTGCCTTGCCTTTCCTTGTCTTGCCTTACCTTTTTTTTCCTTACCTTGTCTTGCCTTTCCTTTAATTGTCTTGCCATGCCTTTATTTCCTTGAATTTCCTTTCTTTGACTTTCATTCTCATGTCTAGACTTGCCTTTCCTTTACTTGCCTTACTTTCATAGCCTTTCATTTCCTTTTCTTTCCTTGACTTTCCCTTCCATGTGTTTCCTTTCCTTTCCTTGTATTGTGATGTCTTTCCTTGCCTTTTATTTTCTTTCCTTGCTTACCTTTCTTGCCTTGCCTTGCCTTGTCTTTCCATGCCTTTCCTTACCTTGCTTTCCTATCCTTTCCTTTCCTTGACTTGCCATGTGTTTCCTTTCCTTGCCTTTTCTTTCCTTGCCTTTCCTTTTCTTCCCTTGCATTGCCTTACCTTGTATTTCCTTGCCTTACCTTGCAAGGTGTTAAATTGTCAAACATATGTAATAAGAACTAGAAAGATGATAAAAATGATGCAATTGGAAAATTTTGAATGTGTAAAAAGAATAATTAAACAAATATTTCATATTTATGAATGATTGAAATTTTGGGTTCATTTTATAGTTGTTATGGTATCCAAACTATAAAATTTTAATTTCATTTTATAGTTGTTATGGCTTAATTTTGTCTAGGGGCCTAAAATTCAAACTAAGTGGCATAAAGGAGTTATGTAATATCCTCCACATCTCTTTGGCCAAGGCTCATGCGACCACACTACCCATAATTAACTGGCACAGTTTTCTTCAAAATCAATCACTTGTTTAGAAATTGCAATGTGCCTCAGTGAGAAAAACCCTAGTTCTTGAGATCCTCCAAAAAATGATTTTTTGGGAAATGGAATGATAGCAAAGGATTTCCCTTAGCTTAAAACTAGTGAACCAAATCCAATGAAATTGACGGTCCATATGAGGCCTAGTTAGAGTTTTATTGTGAGTTGTAAATCACCTCCTCAAGCCATTCAAATACATGTTGGCAATTTGGTTCGGGGGAAAAAAATACAAACCAAGTGACATAATGAAGTTCCATGAGATTTATAGCCAAGGCCCACACAACCATGCTACCCACATTCTCCTGGCACAATTTTCTTCAAAATCCACCACTTGTTCATAAATTGCATCGTGCCTCACTAAGAAAAAGCCTAGTTCTTGAGATCCTCCAAAAAATGATTTTTTGGGAAATGAAATGACAATAGAGGGGTCCCACCGGCTCAAACTTGGTGCCCTGAATCTAATGCAATCGATGGTTCATCCATCTGACTCCTAGTTAGAGTTTTATCGCGAGTTGCAACTCGCATACTCAAACCATTCATGAATATGTTGGCAATTTGGTTGGGGGGCATAAAATAAAAATTGAGTAGCATAAAAGAGTTCCATAAAATCCCACACATTAGTTTTTCCAAGGCCCATGCAACCACAATACCCACAATTTCCTGACACAATGTTCTTCAAAATTGATCGCTTGTTAAGAAATTGCATTGTGCCTCATAGAGAAAAACCCTAGTTCCTGAGATCCTCCAAAAAATGATTTTATGGGGGAAAAAATAACAGTGGATGGGTCCCTTAAGATGAAACATGGTGCCCCAAATCCAATGTAACTGATGGTTCATCCATACGAGGCCCAGTTAGAGTTTTATCACAATTTGCAACTCAGATCCTCAAGCCATTCAAGGACATGTTAGAAATTTGGTCCAAGGGTACAAAATCCAAACCAAGTGGCATAATAGAGTACCACATGGCCACACTACCCACAATCTCCTGGCATAGTGTTCTTCAAAATAAACCGCTTGTTTAGAAATTGTGTTGTGCCTCACTCAACAAAACCCTAGTTCTTGAGATCCTCCAACAAGCGCTTGGTTGGGAAATAGAATGACAATGGAGGGGTCCCCATAGCTAAAACACGGTTCCCTAAATCCAATGCAAATAACGATTCATCCATCTAAGGCCTAGTTAAAGTTTTATCGCAAGTTGCAACTCACCTCCTCGAGCCATTCAGGGACATGTTGGAAATTTGGTCTGGGGGCATAAAATCCAAACCAAGCGGCATAATGAACTTTTGTAAGCTATTGCATGTTTGTTTTTCCAAGGAACATACAACCATGATACTTAGAATCATCTAACATAATGTTCTTAAAAATCAACCTCTTGTTCAAAAATTGCATTGTGCCTCACTGAGCAAAACCCTAGTTCATGAGATCCTCCAAAAAACACCTTTTCAGTAAAGAAATTATCAATAGAGGGGTACCCATAGCTGAAACTTAGTGCTATGAGTCCAATGCAACTAATATTTCATCCATCTGAGGCATGTTTAGAGTTTTATCGTGATTTTTAACTTGTCTCCTCAATCCATTCAGAGACATGGTAGCAATTTGTTCTAGGGGAATAAAATCCTATCAATTTTCACATGCAACTCTATGTGACTAATTTTAGATCTGAAAATTGCATCCTAGTGATATAAAAGTAAAACCCTAGATGTTATCATTGAATAAATTTACACTAAAATTATTTACTGAAAACATATGCAGCGGAAACACAAAGATCATAGATGAATCATCAATACAGATGAGACACAATTTCAATTTTGTAATTTTGTTATCATCAGAAATCCTAAGGGAAAAAACCAACCCTCCCAGCCAATTAAATATCACCAAAATGTGAGGACAACCTTGTCCTCCAAATTCATCAAAATTGAGAACAACCTTGTTCTCCAATGACCATACAAATCATAAAATCAAACCTCAACAATATCTGGAAATCTCCTTGGCAGACGAATCTATGTAGACCACCTGTATGGCCTGCTGATGTCACTTGTAAGCCTGTATGGATATGTACCTACCCAAAAAAATTAGATACACAATTCACCAACTGGAAACCCATGTATATATGTTGTTTTCTCTCCTACAATACATGTATACCCTATACATGATACATCCATCTGCAACTCACATATATATGTGCGTCGTCCTCTTTCAAACCATGTGTGTTACCAAAAAATCGCTCCACATGTGTGACCTTCTTCGCTTCTCTCTCTTGGGACATATTTTCCACCTTGCAGACTTCCCGTTTGTTGAGATCACCAATCCTCCTAGAACAAGTGTAAAATCACTTATACTAGCTCTGTCATGTCTCCACACACTCTACATGATGTGAAATTTCACAATGAATTCTCTCATTTATATACAATCCTTAGGGGTCACCATAGAATCCCCTCCACAAGTCAACATCAAATTAGGCTTTCATTGCAGGTATGAAGCCCCAACACAAGCCCAGAAAACCCATCACCAAACCCATGAATCCCCTATTCAAATCCAAGGGGGTTTTCACCAAACTGAAAGTGTGATGTGGTGCCCATGATGATTCCCAGATACCCAACACCTAGTTTCATGTGAGAATACCTACCTAAAGCTACAAAAATAATATAATCTTGAGTTCTAGCACCCATAACACATTTGACACCCTCAAAACCTATCATGACTCCAATCATAATGATATTGTACCAGATCCTCATACTGCATGATTGAATCCCATGCCAGTCTCCACACATAAGTCTGAGTCAGTCTCTGTGAAAGTGTCAAACAAATATCTAGCACCTATCATATGGAATGATGTTCTGTTATCCACCAACTAAGTCCTCATGTTGGATATTGTACCTGAAAGAGAGAAGACCAAAAATATCTCCCTCTAGAACCTATCTGCAACCTCATCAACCTATGTTGTTGATGCATGATGCCTTCTTCCCCTTACTCTCTGGTGTGGACACCATGAATAAAAATAACCATTGTCATGGCACTCAAAATATTTGTATCATCCTTGGACACCAACCGAGTCTCCTCTTGGATACAATGATTCCATATCCTATAAAACCTTGACAACATCTCTCATGCACAGACCCCTTGCACATAAGGTTCCCAAAACTTGGGAAGACCAACTCAGCATCCAATAACACTTGTTGATCCTAAAACAACACTATATAGTCCTACTCCTCACTCATAAATTGTTGAGGCTGAGAGCACACCCATAGCACCCATAACCCATTTCCCACTTACAACACAACCCCTAACTCCATCCAGAATGCCACTACTCCAGATCCCTATACTAAATTATTGGTCCTCTAATCTCCTCATACATACCCGAGTTAGACACTATGAAGCGAATGAACAAATCCTATGCCTCTATCATGTGTCAGTGGTTCCCACTAGACAATAACCATGAAATCCTCCAAGGTAAACATCCTAATTACCTACGTCACAACCATCCAATCGCATTCTACCTAAGTCCATCATCCAATTTACCAAAATATTCTATGTCTGCAGATGCTACCATTAATCATGTGTCCTCATTTGAACATCTGCACGTTGTGGTTGGACACTCAGTCTATTCCACTCTAGACCATCATAACTCATCTGTACAAATGTCTTCAAACTCCTGGGTAAAATACGTCATACATTGTCATGCCTTGACAATGTGAAACTCTCTGGCCCAATGAAGACTCTCTCTCATTAACTTGTGATACACATGAAACTATCTCATCTGTGCCAAAGCATTCAGTTGCACCCATCGCAACTCACCAAGACAAGTCACCAGAAGTCCATCCACATGGTTGGAAATCTTCCACACAACATATTGTTGTTATTCAGGCTCTCTACCAATCTACCAAAATTCCTAACATGCCACACCATCGAGCTATAACAGTCCACAACTCCTTGTTTGAATGGTATACTCCATGTCCCAAATGAGATACCATCTAACATGTTTCCACCTACAACTATCATTATATCTCCCTCTGAGAGATAGCATCTATGACTTTCCCAGAACAAGAACAACACTCCTCCAGTGTTGTATCCAAAATGTCTCTCAAGATGATCCCCTTCTCTTCAGATCCCAAGATATCATTCCATGTCAATTTTCACATGCAACTATATGTGACTAATTTTTAGATCTAAAAATTGTTTCCTAGTTATCTAACAATAAAACCCTAGCTGTTATCACTAAACAACTTTACACTAAAAATTATTGGTTGAAAACATATGCAGATGAAACACAAAGATCAAAGATGAATCATCAATACACGATACACAAATTTCATTTATGTAATGTTGTTAACATTAGAAATCCTAAGGGAAAAAACATCCCTCCCAACCAATACAATATTACCAAAATATGAAGAGAACCTTGTTCTCCAAAGTCACCAAACTGGGAGCAACCTTGTTCTCCAATAACCATACAAAATAGAAAAGAAAGCCTCAACAATATCCCTAGGAATATCATCTGCACATGAATCTATTATAGACCACATGTATGTCCTACTAACATCACATGTCAGCCTGTACAAATTTGTACCTTCCTAGAAACTCAAATATGTGATTCACCAACTGATAACCCATGAACATATTATTTTTTCTCCACTACAAATCGTGTATACACTATATGTGATTCGTCCATATGCACCCCTCATATATACACACTTTATCCTCCTGCAAAACATGTATGGTATGAAAAAATCACTCCACATGTGTGACCTTCTTTACTTCTCTCTCTTAGGCCAGATTCACCACCTTGTAGATTTACCGTTTGTTGAGATCACTAATCCTCCTAGAACAAGTGCAGACTCACTTATGCTAGCTCCATCATGTCTCCACAGACTCTACATGATGTGAAATGTCACAACGACTTCTATCCTTTATATACAATCCTTAAGGGTCACTATAGAATCCCCTCCACAAGTCAACATCAAATTAGGATTTCCTTATGGGTTTGAATCCCCAACACAAGCCCGCAAAGCCCCATCACCAAACCCATGAAGCCCCTACATAAATCCAAGGGGATTTTCACCAAACCAAAAGTGATATGTGGTTCCCACGATGATTCCCACATGCCCAACACCTAGGGTAATGTGAGAATACCTACTCAAAGCTACAAAAATAAGCAAATCCAAACTGAGCAACATTACATAGTTTCATAAGCTCCCACATGTTTATTTGGCCAAGGCCCATGCGACCATGATACCCAAAATCACCCAACACATTGTTCTTCAAAATCGACCACTTGTTTAGAAATTGCACTATGCCTCACTGGAAAAAAACCCTAGTTCTTGATATACTCCAACATATGATTTTCTAGGAAACAAAATGATAGCAGAGGGTTCCCCCTAGGTGAATCTCGGTGCCTCAAATCCAATGAAACTGACGGTTTGTCCATCCAAGGTCCAATTAGAGTTTTATCGTGAGTTGCAACTTGCCTCCTCAAGTCATTCAGGGAGATGTTAGTAATTTGGTATGGATGCATAAAATCCAAACCAAGTTGCATAACAAAGTTTTTTAAGATCTCACGCATCTGTTTGGACAAGTCCCACATGACCAGGCTACCCGTAATCTCCTGACATAGTGTTCTTCAAAATCAACCTCTTGTTCAGAAATTGCATTGTGCCTCACTAAGAAAAACCCTAGTTCCTGAGATCCTTCAAAAAACACTTTTTTAGGAAACAAAATGATAGTGGAGGGGTCCCTATAGCTGAAAATCGATGCCCTAAATCTAATGTAAGAAACGGTTTGTCCATTCGAGGACCAGTTAAATTTTTATTGTGATTTTCAACTCGCCTCCTCAATCCAGTTAGGGACATGTTGTAAATTTGGTCTGGTGGAAGAAAATACAAACTAAGATTCATAACAAAGTTTCATAAGCTCTTGCACATCTACTTGTCCAAGTCCCAAGTGACCATGCTACCCATAATCTCCCAAAATAGTGTTCTTCAAAATTGACCACTTGTTCAGAAATTGCACTATGCCTCACTGAGAAAAACCCTAGGTCTTGAGCCCCCCCAAAAATGATTTTTTGAGAAATAGAGTGACAACAGAGGGGTCCCCCTAGATGAAAACTATTGCCCCAAATCAAATACAACCGACGCTTCATGCATCCAAGGCTTGGTTAGAGTTTTATCGTGATTTTAAACTTGCCTCCTCAAGCCACTCTAGGGAATGTTAGCAATTTGGTCTGGGGGCATAAAATCCAAATCGAGTGTAATAATAAAGTTCCATAAGCTCATGCATGTTTTTTTTTCCAAGGCCCAGTCCCATATGACCATGCTACCCACAATCACCTGGCACAATGTTCTTCAAAATCGTCCACTTGCTCAAAAATTGCATTGTGCCTCACTGAGGAAAACCCTAGTTCTTGATATCCTCCAACAAATGATTTTTCGAGTAATGAAATTACAGCGGAGGGGTCCCCCTAGTTGAAAAATAATTCCCCATATCTAGTGCAACCGAATTTTCATCCATCTGAGGCTCGGTTAAAGTTTTATCATGATTTGAAACTTTCCTTTCCTCCTTAAGCCATTCATGGACATGTTGGCAATTTGGTCCAAGGGCATAAAATCCAAACCGAGTGGAATAACGAAGTTCCATAAACTCTGTAAGGAAAGGTATAGGTGTAGGTTTAGGTAAGGAAAGGAAAGAAAAGTCAATGCAAGGCATGACAAGTCATGGCAAGGGAAGGCTAGATATGGTAAGGCAAGGAAACGCATGACAAGGTAAGGAATGGCATGGAAATTCAAGGTAAGACAAGGCAATGCAAGGCAAGGAAAGGCATGACATGGAAAGGTAATATCTAGGTCTAGGTCTAGATCTAGGTCTAGGTATGGAAATGCAAGGAAAGGAAAGGAAAGGAAATACATGGCAAGGATAAACAAGGCTAGACATGGCAAGGTGTTACCCACTATTTTCTTCACATGAATTTGATTATGTGTTCCTATATCTTGTCATTTGAAGGATTATTGTCACAATCCCTAAAGAAGTTGGAAGAACCTTTATTAGGAAGATGCAAAACTTGAGGAGATCCTTCAAAAACTATGTTTTTCAATATTGTCACTCGTTTATTTCTAGAAAGGTGCAACAACTTAACTTGTGCCATGTTGCATCACTAGAAGATGCTAAAATGTCACTTTTTTTTAGGTTTAATGGTGTGAAAACCTTTGTACGTGGGAAAAATGAAGAAATTCTTGAAGCTTATAGAAGAGAAGTTTTGATGATGAGTTGTTTTCTGATCGGTTTGGATCTCACCCGTCTCTCTTAATTTAGTGATATCCTAAGATCTCATCCTAATATCCTCATGGATTCCTCTCCAATCTATAAATGGAAGCATATTGTAAAGGGAAAAACTAATTTAGAATAATAAGTGATGAGTAATTAATTAATGGTGAATTGAGAATAGATCCATATTTGTAATTGAGAGTCTGTGAATCTCACTTTGGCCCTAAGAGATTTAGTTGTGCCAAAGTAATCAAGAGATGGAAATGACATTCAAGGAGGTTTCATGGGTATTGAAGCATTGAAATACTGGAAGGAGTTTTTCAATGCCAAGGCTTGGTTGTAAGCTGCTTCTTAATTTATTAATGCAGTTATATTTTTCCTTTCTTATAAAGCTTTTATATCATATTTATTATATTTTTCCTTGGCCATTTACATAGATTTATCAAAATATGTGTTTTATTGTTGCTTTCACTTATTCTATTTTATTCCTACACAGATCTATAACAAAAGACTTTGGGATCGAATTTTGAGATTCAATTAACAAAAAAAAACTTCGGATAAAAAGGTACGATCTACTTATCTATTCGTATTTCGATTCTAAAATCTAAGGAAAGGAATTTATACTATTATGTTTTGTTATAGTTTTGGGTTCCCAAACTATATAGATTTTTTTATGTCCACATTTACAAATTTATCGACAACATAAGGCAAGGAAATGCATGGAAAGGAAAGGTCTAGGTCCAGGTCTAGGTATGGAAAGGAAAGGCAATTCAAGGCAAGTCAAGGCAAGGATATACATGGAAAGATAAGAAAAGGCAAGGCATGACAAGGTAAATCATGGAATGACAAGTCAAGGAAAGGCAAGGCAAGGCAATGCAAGGCAAGGAAAGACAAGACATGGAAAGGCTAGACATGGTAAGGCAAGGCAAGGCACGACATGGTAAGGAAAGATATAGGTCTAGGTCCAGGTATGGCAAGGAAAGGAAAGGAAATTCAAGGCATGGAAAGGTAAGTAAATGCATGTAAAGGCAAGGCATGGCATGTAAAGTGAAGTAAAGGCAAGGAAATGTAAGGAAAGGCAAGGCTAGACATGGAAAGTCAAGGAAAGGAAAGGCATGACAAGGAAAATAATGGTATGGTAAGTCAAGGTAAGGCAAGGCAATGCAAGGTGAGGAAAGGAAAGGAAAGACATGGCAAGGATAAGCAATGCATGACAAGGCATGGAAAGGAAAATCATGGTAAGGAAAGGAAAGGTCTAGGTCTAGGTATAGGTCTAGGTATGGAAAGGTAAGGCAATGAAAGGCATGGAAAGGAAAGGAAAGGCATGGCAAGGAAAGGTATGGAAAGTAAAGTCAAGGTAAGGAAATAAAATGTGAGGAAAGGAAAGGCTAGAAATGGTAGGGAATGGTAAGGCATGGCAAGGAAAGGCATGGAAAGAAAGGCATGGCATGGTAAGGAAAGGAAAGGAAAGACATGGCAAGGATAAGAAAGGCTAGACATGGCAAGGAAATGAATGGGAAGGAAAGGTCTAGATCTAGGTATATGTATGGAAAGGAAATTCAAGGAAATGCAAGGCATGGAAAGGAAAGGCAAGGCATGACATGGAAAGTAGAGGAAAGGCAAGGCAATGGAAGGCAAGGAAAGTCTAGACATGGCAAGTCATGGAAAGGAATGACAAGGAAATGCATGGCATGACTAGGAAAGGAAAGACAAGACATGGCAAGGATAAGTAAGGATAGACATGGGAGGGAAAGGCTTGTCAAGGAAAGGTCTAGGTATAGGTCTAGGTATGGGAAGGTGAGGAAAGGTAAGGAAAGGCATGGAAAGGTAAGGCAAGACATGTAAAGGTAAGGAAAGGCATGGCATGGAAAGTCAAGGAAAGAATTGGCTATGCACAATGAAATTTGAATAATATGACCAATTATAAGGATCGTATTTATGATGATTATAAAATTAGTTTAAATCATAAACAAGTTACACAAATAATAATTTATGACACATGGTTTATGATTTATGACAAACTTCTCAATAAAAATAATCAAACGTTGTTATATTTTTTATGCAAATTATATTCTAGGTTTGTCTTGGGTCATTGGATTAATTATTTTAGATACAGGAAATTTCCATGTGGTAAGTGGGGGGTCAGCGTAGTGCTACATTAAATAACTACACAAGTAAACAAAAAGAAGAGAACAATTTTATTTTTTAATTTTAATTTTTGTTTAATTTTTAATTTTTAATTTTTATTTTTTGAAATAGTCTTCTCAATCATAAATGTCTTCATTATGCATAATCTACTTGCATACATACTACTTACATATTCCCATATCATATTATCAATCCAATTTTGTGGTGGTTTTTATCGGCATAAGTTAGTGGTATGAACAATATGGAATACATTTTGTAGATGAATTTGTAATGTTAAGTAATTGGTAAAGATTATAATAGAGTAGTCTCTTAAGGGTAGATATCCTATGTTGTATTGTATTCCAGCTCAAGCCATCATTTACCTATTCAAACACTTTTATGTTAATTATCAATTTCATTTTGTATAAATTTTAATCATGTGAAAGGAATCAATAATTATAGGTGTAAACTCAACAAGAATACCTAAATCTTGTTACTATTTTATTCAAGGGTGTTAAGTAAGCATTCACAAAGTTATCAATTTGAAGAAGTTCGATTGTTAAATTAGTTGAAATTTTGTGTTTAACCTAGAAGGATATATTATATAAATTGTGAGGCATGGAAAGTAAAGGAAAGGCGTGGCAAGGCAATGGAAGGCATGGCAAGGAAAGGAAATCCATGGCAAGGAAAATCATGGAAAGACAAGGCAAGGCATGGAAAGATAAGGCAAGTCATGGAAACGCAAGGTAAGGCATGGCATGGAAATTCAAAGAAAGGAAAGGTAATGCAAGGCAAGGAAAAGTTTGACAAGGCAAGGCAAGGAAAGATAAGGAAAGGAAAGGAAAGGCGTGTAAAGGAAAGGAAAGGCATGGCAAGGAAAAGAATGGCATGGCAAGTCAAGGCAAGGCAAGGAAATTCAAGTCAAGGAAAAGATAGATATGAAAAGGAAAATCAAGGCAAGGCAAGGCATGGCAAGGAAAGGTCTAGGTATAGGTATAGGTCTAGGTCTAGGTTTAGGTTTAGGTCCAGGTCTAGGTCTAGGTCTAGGAAAGGAAAGGAAAGTCACAACAAGACAAGGCATGGAAATAAAATGCAACACTAGGAAAGGAAAGGAAATACAAGGCAAGGCATGGCATGGCAAGGAAATTCAAGGCAAGGGAAGGCATTACAAGGAAATGTGAGGCATGGAAATGAAATGCTAGGCATGGAAAGGAAAGGCATTGAATGGAAACACAAGGCAAGGAAAGGCATGGAAAGGATAGGCAAGGCTAGACATGGCAAGGAAAGGCAAGGAAATGAGGAT
This sequence comes from Picea engelmannii, assembly GCA_009831015.1. Classification (NCBI taxonomy): domain Eukaryota; kingdom Viridiplantae; phylum Streptophyta; class Pinopsida; order Pinales; family Pinaceae; genus Picea; species Picea engelmannii. Next base: position 569,581 of record ML784853.1, read on the forward strand.
GAATTGTAATAATAATTACTTCAAAGAATAATTTAGAAAGGAAATCTAGAGTTAAGGAACATTTTTTTGAATATTGTTTAGTGCGTTGATTTCAACTCATGGATTATTTTGTTTTTGGTTTGATTTCTTATGCATCTAGTAAGGATTTTCATTCTGTCAAGTTATCTTTAGTGAATAGTTATGTGTGCTTTATTAATTTATTTCTCTTTTTTTTGTAATTGGTATGTTGTCATTTAATGCATTATTTTTTTTGGAATTACTTTTGTAGAAAAGTATGAATCAATGGAAAATTGCTTGTGATGTTCATGTAGGTTTCTCCCTTTATAAAATAGTGTAAATCTATGTTTCCTAGGAATATCCTTGTAGCGGTATTTTTATATGGAATTAGTTCTTAGAATAATAGAGTTACAAAGTTGTTTCTATTTAATATTTCTTAGGGTTATCTTTTGAGAATATATTTCTTGAAATCCATTTAGATTAGATTTATTTCTTACAATTTCTTATATAATAGAAAAGAGTGGAAATTGAAACACTTTGAAACTCATACATCCATCAACATAAAATAAACAAACAATGAGATTCATAAATATATTTTCCAAGAAATGTGTGTATGTGTGTGTGTTCAACATCGTCTACAATTTAAATTTTTTAGAAAATGGCACATTGTTCCCAATATACAAAACGAGAACAAGTGCCCTAACATAAAAAAAACTACCATATGGTGGCCTAGATACAAAATGGCAGTCATTGGTTACTCATTGACCACTGACACCCTCACCACCCTCAAGAGCATCCCGTAAATCGATATGTATTCTCTTCTCGAAGAAGCACCTCGAGTGTTTTTGTGTCTGGGTGTGGTTTGTCACTCTAGAGACTGGAAAAAAAAAACATTGTTACAAGTTTGTTTCCACAATAAATTAAAAGACTTACAAAATGGTACTTTATAATTCAACATAAGGCTAAATGCATGAATCTAAGTATGACTTGTGAAGGAAATTTGAATCTGTAGAAAGGAACTTGAACTATTACATGAATGAAAGAACATGAAATTGAAAGAACAACTTATCTAAAGTACAATAAAGGATATCTAATCTATTGGCATGAGATAAAGCATCCTAAAATATGAAAAGAGTAAATTGAATGTAAATCATGAAACTAATTCTATTGTATGACAAGAAATTGCAATTAAAGAAGATGAACCATTGCATTGACTAAATGAACTAATGTATTCCTAACTATTGAATCAACAACAAGCCGTACATTATATTATTTTCTAATACTAAGTTCATGAGAGGATAATTGAGAAAAACTAAGAATACTAGGCTAAAAAATTATATAGGAGGTTTCTACATGAACTGTAATAGTTCTATAGGAACTATAATAATATTATAGGAAACTCCTACAAGAAGCCAAAACAGAGTCTTAAGAAGTTAGCAGGAGTCTTTTAAAGCATTGAAAAAGATAGACTAAAATACAATGACGTAGAACTGAATTTTCTAGCCTCAAGAGGACACTTATGAGCATACCAATAGATTATTAACCCTTTTCTACAAGATAGCTACTGAAGCTAACAATTAATAACAAATTGAAATAAATTAGAGATTATCATGCATGACTATTTTAAAATTCAAGATAAAATGAAAGACTAACTAATAACTCATTAACATGCAAAGACAAGAGAAATGGAAATAGGGTCCTTGATCCCTCTTGAGCGGGTCATACCCAAGAAGAAAAATGAACCTTAAATAAACTCTAATAAGTTGAGAACAAATTCATCTTTATTTCATCAAAACCAATAGTGCATCAAGAGAAAATCTCCAAGTCTTCAGCAAAAGTCTTCTTAACAAAAACTCAATACAATATTAGAAATATGGCTCTTTTCCCCAATGCTAGAGGCCTATTTATATCCTTGATAACTCAACCTTTTCACTTGAATCGAGGAGGAAATGGAGGAATAGAAAATCTCATTCAATCTCATCTGATTTTTGAACTGCTACTTGCAAGGTGTGATCATGAGTGAATTGGTAGCAATATGGAGGTAGGTGGGGGAAAAGGTCCCTTGATTCATGGAATCCTCATTTATTTAAGGGGTTTGACTTGTTTTATGCTATACGCATTCCTAAGAATAGGAATTAGAACAAAAAGTTATTAAGCACACAAAATTCCACCTCAAAAACTTATTCACTAATCAACATAGAAAAAGTTCTCATGATAACTATTAAATATGGTCAAAAAGAAAATATTAGTCATATTATGGTGAAAAAACGTGTCTATGATGATCCTTTGAGATATGAAATATTTAGGCTCATCATCACTCCCCAACTAAAACTTTGCACACTCTTGTGCAACAAAGCTTTGTTCCTTTTTTCTTACTACTATTATTTTTTCCCACTAGGTTCCTTCCCACTTCTAGGTTGTTGTTCTATTTCTTGATGTTGCTACCCAACATCATGTTGTTGTCTACTAGTATTGTGTTCATTGTGTTCATGCCTCATGTCCCATGCTACATATATTATGATGTATTTCTGCTCATGATACCTTTTGAATTTCATTATCTTCTCCCACTCCTATTCTTCCTCTTCCTTGTTGAGGTCATCCATTGGTGCTACAAGAAGAAGGAGAGGGTGATTTGTCCTTAATCCAATCCAATTTTTTCTTATATTCCTTAGTGCCTCTTTTTACCAAGGTGTCCTAGTAACATAAAATTGTATATAATTGGGAGAATGAGGTTCTTTAATCTACGAGTTGTGAGGAAAGAAGTTCCACCTCCTGTGGCCAGCTTATGTTGCCTCTTCTCCCAAAAGTCTTAATGAATCATCTAGGTGGGCCATTTCCTCCCTCTAATTGGATGTTTAAATTGGGGATATTTCCTTATCTATGGAGAGGTTTTGATTGATTTCTATGACATCCCTTGTTCTATCTACTTTAGTTCTAATCCACAAAGGGTCGTTAAATTCATCTTCCTTGTAATTTTTTAGCTCTTTTTCCCTCATCACTTTGTGTCTTAACCAGGATGCAAAGGACATCATATGGACATCCCATACATATGGATTTGGGTTCCACTTGTAGGGGTGTGGGAGGATGATGTTTTTTAATTAAAACACACACATCATCTCCTTTTCCTCCATATCGCATGCTTGGTATGCATCGAATAAATCCTTGGGTGTGTCAAGGTTGAACTTTACTAGCTGAGCCAAATTTGCAATCTGATTTTTGTGCCTATTGACTCCATGTTTTGCTTAATTTTTTCCTTGATCTAAGTCTCTTTTTGAACATGAGAATCGTATAATTCATACCTTTATTATCCCTTTTTGAAGGTATTATCAGGTTTCTTCTATCAATTTTCTATGGATCAGCATAAGGTATGTGTCATATTCATTTTGATGATTTTATGACGATTTATCCTTAATCGAATGAGCACATTCCATTAACATTTGTCTTTTAATTGAAATAGGAAAAAAATGACATCCATCCCTAGATTAGAACCTTAATCCAGCCCTCGATCTGACCCTTGATCCAACCCTCGATCTGACCCTTGTTCTGGCCCTCGATACAAAACTCAGAGCGCAATGGGTTTGTGGGTTGGTGTATCGGCGGGCCTTTCCTGGAGAATGTGAAACATGGGTTTCATACTTGTTCGAACCATTTATCTATGTGTCTTGTTATTTTGATTCAAACAGTTGCGTTCAGCCTCTATTTTGAGCACATGAAGTTGCTAGAAGATATTATCCGTTACTAGCTCTTAATGATTTTCTATTGTAGGAGAGTGTCGACCCTTTCAATGGTAGACCAAACAGTTGTATCTAAACTCTATAAATATTGGAAGTCTCACAGGACGAGAACAACAATGATAATATAGCTATTATATTGAATTCACCTCTGTAACTAAATTATGACATTAATACAATCTAATGCAATGAGATCGTGTTTGTTTCTTAAGCTGGAGTAGTACCATGACTACCTGGGGGGGATACCAGTGGTATGTGTTTTGTTAATCTACTATATAGTTGTATTTTCATACATATCTCTCTTGTGCAAGTTGCTTGTTTAATTTTGTTTCCTTATCTAACTTGCAGGTTATTTGTAATTTTCCATATCTAGACATCTACCTGTGCATTATCTTATATATAACGTTCGTATGCAGGTTATTTACTTAGGTTGTGTTTCCTTGCCATATACATGCTCCTGATCATCTCACTAATCACATATACACATATATTTCTTTTCTCACTCACATAAGTTGTATTTTACTTTGCAGATTGGTCATCTAGACAGTGTATATAAGAGTCTTTTATGACTCCTTAAGTTATGGTTTAAAATTAATCCCTACAAGGCTGCATAGATTATTACCTCTGTGTTAGAATATTTCTAGTTTCGGTGTGATATTATAGTTGCTAATTTTGAATCTCTTTTGAATATTGTTTATGTATTATGTTAATATAAAAATATGTACTTAATCAATTGATATTTCCTCAATGACAAGGATTTTAGTAGACTGTCTTGTTTATACTCTGCATATATCTGTAGAAATTAGCATTGAATTGATTATGCTTGAATTATCAGTTGTTATAAGATGCCATCGTGATATAATTCACCATCATAGACACAACCATTATATTTAGTCATGATGTTGTTTACTTTCAGTCAGACGAACTAGTGTAAATGATGTGTTTTATTTTATGTAGAATATAAGTAGTTGTGATCTTTTGAAAATATGCTTTAAGAATAGAGTTATGTTCAAAGAGTTGATTTTAAGGAAAGATAGCTTGCTTCCGTTCAAGAATTTCTTACTTAGATTAATGCGCTTATTGTTAACAGATTTCTCTGTATATTTGAATTAAGGTTCACAGTCTAAATAGAAGTCAGTTTGTTTATAATCTCCTTCTAAAATAGAATTGTAAATTGAAGATAAAGTATTGATCCCTAGGATAAACCATCTTCTTGCCTAGCTAAATCCACTTTCCAAATTTCATAAGTAGTTAACCCTTGCCCTATCTTTACTCATACTGTGTCACAACTCTAATTTTACTTACCATGGTCAATAATTTAATTGAGGGAAATTAAGGTATATAGTTTACCCATCATTTTTGGCATTGTTTCTGGGGATTTTTCCAAAGGTAGAAAACAATTAGGAAGTAGATTATTTCTGAGCATTAGTTCTAGTTTGGTGGTGGGGGAACATTAAGATGAGAGGTAAGAACATGTGCATCTATTATAGCAGGTTCCCCAAACCAAATGATAGTTTTATTTTTTATTTTTTTTTTCTTTTATGAAAAAACCTAGGGACCCAAAGGGTAGATATGTTAAAACTGTTTGCACCCAATTCATCACTAGGTGAGCAAATTAAGAGTGCTTACATGCCCAGTTGGGATCTGCTAGGCATGACAGCTGTAAGGTAAAAGGTTAGAAAGAAAAACAACAAAGATATAAACAAAAATTAAACTAAAACAAATAAAAACTAAAAGCATACGAGAAAATGAAAAATAGAGACAAATTGACCAATATCACCAATGTATAAGCTGATCTGTTGATGAAATCCAAAGGCAAAAAGAAGAAAGGGGACTTGGGTCCCTTCTTTCTCCAATGGAAGGCTCTTGAGGCCCTCAAAGTTTGCTCTCCTTTACAATGAAAAGATGAAAATGTGGGTGAAAGAACTCCAAGATTATTCACTCAAGAGAGGGGTGAATAGCTNTATGAAATGCAGCTTGTAATGTTTATTGCCAAAGAATGGGTCCTTAGCAATCTCAGCAGCATAACAGTATGAAGAATTCCTTGAGAAAATGGTGGTCATTCATGGCTTTTTATAGCCAAGCATTGGATCATTATGTAACCTCTTTAGAAAGTGAAAAGGGGCTCTTTAGGGCACAATTAGGTATTTGACCAGCCCACCATGAGGATTGAGCTCGGATTTGGTGTCAAATCGACTTGGGAGCTGATCCATTAGTGGTTGGGAGGCCGACCAATTTCAATAAATGCCTCGTTTAGCAGGCGCACAGGTTTTTCGCCCAACAGTCGTGCCTTATGCGCATATGCGCGCTTGGTACGATTATGTTACGCGCATACGCGCGCACACCCAGATGCTGTAAAGCGCCCTTCAAATTTTTTGGTCATTTGTATAGTTTTTTTTACCTTTTTGCAACGCTGAGGAATTAATCCTGTGCCATGAATGACTCCAGTCCGGTGTTGACGATGCGGAGTTCTTGTCGCCCTGTGCGAACGAAATTTCAGTGATAACAAAAACCAATCCAAAACTTCCAACCAAAGTTCCTTCTAACCTTTTTGGAGGAAGAAATACTCCATCTATAAACTCTGTAGAATGGTATCGTAAAGTACAAGTAGGGGATAGCTCAACCCAGAAAGATAAAAAAAAATCCATAAGAGACAAGAACTGACGAAACCATAGAACAAAAAATTGAGACACCAACAATAGTAGGACAGGAGGTAAAACCACTTGAACCTTCCAATTCCTCATCATCAAAACCAGCCAACACAACTTTTTCATTTTTACCATCTTCAGGGGATTCTAAATTTATAGATATCATTGACCCTGAACAGGTGAATTCCCTCTTTGGAGGTTCAGCAAATTTAGTTGTGTCACAATTTGAAAAAACAACTTCTGAACCAATAGTTTCAACAGGCTCAAGCAAATCCCCTGAAATCCAAATAGCAGACAATTTTTCCTATCGGAGAAATATCTCTCCTAAAAAAGAAAATTGGGACACCTCATTATCTCTAAGAATAAAACCAAAAAGGGATTCTCTTTTTGGGAATCAAATCAGTATGGATGAACATGAGGACCATAATCATGTGAGACATTATGAGGGAGAAGAAATAGGAAACCAGACATAAACCACTTTTGGGTTTCCAATTTTGGATACCACACAAAATGTTAATATGAAGAGTGTTCCACTTTATACACTAACTAAATTTTATGGTAAGAGAAGTGAGGATCCATACACCTTCCTATTTGAGTTTGAAATCTTGTGCAGAAGTTATAACTACTTGCAAGATGCCCAAAAATTAAAACTATTTCCTTCCACTCTTAAAGATTTTGCATTTAGATTGTTCATGGGATTAAGAGAGTATAGTATCAGATCTTGGAAAGATATGAAGACCATATTCCTTAGTAAATACCAAGACTATTGCAAATATAAATATTCTTGTAATGATCTCTTTAAAATTCAACAATTAGAAGATGAGAATCTTGAAGATTACATGGAACAGTTTACCTATATCTCAAAAAAATCAAAATATAATGACCTTCCAGACAATGCAATCAGAACTCTTTTTCTTAAAGGAATTTTAGAAGAATATTTGGAAACACTTAAAATGATGGCATCAGGAGATGTCTCCCATAAACCATTTTCTGAGATTTTTGAGATGTGTAGAAACTACTCAAGAAGCAGGGATAAAATTGGAAAGAGTGGTCGGGATCCCTATAGTAGAAACTCAAAAGGAGTTAGTTCTGGTGGGATTACAAGGATGGAAATAGGAAACCTGTTAGAAAACTTTAAAACTGATATTTTAAGTACAATAGGTTCCCAATTAGACACTTTAAATATTAAGAAAAAAAAGAGGAAGAGAATGTTGCGATGTGTATATTTTTTCCAAGGTGCAGGAGGAAGCATTCCTCAAGGGAATTCCCATTAGACAACATCTCAATTTGTGGCTTATGTATTGAAGATCATCCAATTGAAAAATTCTCATCACTGCCTAGTTTATTAGCCATTTATAAATGTGGGGATCATGGGGAATCTTCTTACACACCTAGAAGGCCATGGCATCCTAGGAGTCATCCTCATACCAAGATCCACCACCTCAAGCTCCACCTTATTACCAACAAACACAACAGTGGAACTTACCAAATTGGAAAAACCGGTCTGCACAATATGCTTCACACCATCCTTCACTACAAGGATGGAGGGGAGGAAACCCCCCAAGAAACAATCAGATTCCACCTGTTCCTATGCTCACTCATCCTTATCCACAATTTCCACCAAATATTCAGCAACTTTTCCAGTTTTTGTTCCTCCACATTTACCTCCTATTCCACAACAACCTCAACAATTTCAAAATGCAAGTTCCCCAAGACCAACATTATTACCAGCACAACCGGTGCCTAACCCAAATAATAAACCAACTCAACCTCTTCATAATGTTGAGTTGCAAACTTTTATGACATATGTTATTTCTCATGTTCCATTACATGGGATTCAAATAAGGTTATGGAAATTTTTGGATAAACAAAAACCTTCAGTAGTCATTCGTGAGGAAGAAGAAGATGAAACTCCTGACCAGCCCACGAATTATACTAAATGGGAAAATGTTATTATTCCCAAATATCAAGAACAAAGGCCTCCCCAAAGTGAATCCTTGCAAACTACAAAATTTCCTCCCTATCCGGAGAGATTAGCAAGCGAAAAACCAATGATTCGGCCAAAATTCGACATTATAAATGAATTAAAAACTATTTGTGTCAGAATTTCCTTGTTACAAGAAATAAAGGATATCTCGATTTATATTAAGCTAATTAAGGAATTGTGTATCAAAAATCCAGGTAGAAAACATAAAGACCCTCCAATAGTGCATCTGGTAGGAGAGTTGTCTGAATACATATCAGAGCATCCTAGGGTCACAAAGTATGCAAATCTTGGGAATCTAGTAGTAATGATAATTATTAACAAGATTCCCATTGGAAATACTCTCATAGACCTAGGGGAATCCATTAATGTTATGATTGTCACTACCTTAGAAGAATTATAGATGAAACATTTCCTTCAACCTACCCCGACTATTTTGGAATTGGCAGATAAAATAAAATTTATACCTGAGGGGATATTGGATGATATCATAGTCACATTAGCATCATGGGAATATTCAGTAGATTCTTTGTCATTCATTCAAAGGATCCTGCTAAAGGGAATCCCATTATTTTGGAAAGACCTTGGTTGGATACAACCATTGCATTCATTGGTTGTCGAGAAGGTGAAATGACTATCTCTAATGGACTTTTTATGAAGAAAATTACAATATACGACCAGATCAACCTCTTATAGAAAATATATGGTGGCTTGAATGCCCATATGAGAACTAAAATTGGGAAGAACCTGTGTTTCCTAGTGATCACTCCTGGGAACTTTAGGAGCAAACAACAAAGAATGTATTAAATCAATTCATTTCTAGAATCACATGTGTTGATTTTCCTCAGTCTTTCCCTCCATTTGAGGATATGTTTCGAGAAGAATTTCAAGAAAATTTGGACCCATCAACTCTTTTTTCAACATCTTTTATATTTGAAATAGATGAATCTCTCAGATCTTATACCATGCCTTATGAGATTAGTCCTTGCAAGTTCCTACATATCAATTCAGTACTAGATATAGATCAACAAGAACAATTAGTGATCGTCCTTAAGGACCAATCATGAGCATTTTCCTGGGAATATACCGATATGTGGGGCATACGTCCTAATACCTGCATCCATCACATCTACACCCAGGACAAAATAACACATGTTAGGAAACCTCAGAGAAGGATGAATCTGGCACTAAAATATATAGTGAAGGAGGAAATATATAAACTATTGAATATTGGTTTTATTTATCTAATTTCTGACAGCAAATGGGTATCCCCACTTGTAGTGGTTCTGAAGAAAGTAACCGGAAAATGGATAATCTGTGTTGATTTACGGGAAATTAATAAGTCCACTCTTAAGGATTACTTTCCTCTTCCCTTCATTGACCAAGTCTTGGATACTTTGTCTAGAAAACAATACTTTTCCTTCCTTGATGGATATAGTGGATACAATCAAATTCTAATAGCAGTATTAGGAATATTTGTTGATCTCATTCATGACTGTGTAATGTTCCTGCCACATTCCAATGAGCAGTATTAGGAATATTTGTTGATCTCATTCATGACTATGTAGAAGTGTATGTGGACAATTTTACAGTATATGGTAATACTTTTCAAGAAGCCCTATGTAACCTAAGGAAAGTTCTCATTATATGTCAAGAGATGAATTTATCCTTAAGTCATGAGAATTGTAAAATGTTATTGACTGAAGGAGTAGTCTTAGGGCATCATGTTTCATCCGAAGGGATTAAGTGGATCCTGCTAATACCGAGGTAATTGTCAAACTCTCACCTCCAAAGACTTCAAAAGAGGTGAGAAGCTTTCTTGGACATGCAGGATACTACCAGCGATTCATTGAAAATTTTACGAAAATTGTCGCACCAATGTTTGGATTGCTCACAAAGGATGTTGACTTTCTTTGGACTCACCATTGTCAAACTGACTTTGAAAATTTAAAAGATAAATTATATGTGGCTCCAGTTCTTAAAGGATCCAATTGGGCCCTTCCATTCCATATATCTATTGACTCCTCTGGTACTGCAATAGGAGGAGTGTTAGGACAAAAATAATACCAACAATATCATGCCATTTACTTTGTAAGTAAGAACTTGACTCCTACTGAGATAAACTATACAGTCACTAAGAAATAATTCTTATCATTCGTCCATGCCACCAACAAGTTTCTCCATTATATCACAGTATATGCGGTATTTGTACATACAGATCACTATGTTGCTAGATTTCTCATGAAAAAAACTATTACCAATGGTCAAGTAACTAGGTGGCTCCTTTTATTACAAGAGTTCAATATTACTATCCTTGACCAATGAGGAAAAGAGAACTTAGTAGTTGAATTTCTCTCTCGCATTAAACATGAAGGTGATAGTATTCATGTTGATGATATTTTTCTAGATGATAATCTCTTTTCCATGTCCGTAAACACTCCATGGTTTGTAGATATGGAAAATTATTTGGCCACTAGAAAATTACTATCTCATTTGTCACCTCATAAAAAATGTTGAATTATAACACAAAGTGCTAACTACTCATGGGTTGGCCATGTCCTTTTCCATACTGGACCAGATTTGATCATTTGTAGATGTGTCCAGGAAGAAGAGATAAAATAAATCCTACAAAATTGTCATGATGGACCATGTGGTGGTCATTTTTCTGATAAATATACAACATACAAGGTTTTACATTCAGGATACTATTGGCCTAACATTTTTAAGGATGCTACCAAATATGTAAGAAGATGTGATAGTTGTCATAAGATAAGAAAAACCACATCAGCTGATGAAATGCCTTTGCATACCCAAGCTATGATCAAACCTTTTGAGAAATGGGTCCTTGATTTTGTAGGACCAATTTCCCCCATGTCTCGTAAAAATAACTATATTATTGTTTGCATAGATTATGTCACTAAGTGGGTATAGGAAAAAGCCTTTTTTAGGGCTACGGAAAAATCTATTGTTGAGTTTATTTATGAAGATATTTTTACCCGCTTTGGTTTTCCTCGTGATATTGTCATGGACCAGGGTACACAATTTACTTCTAAGCTGATGAAGGAATTAAAAAAAAAGTATGGGATAAAACATCGTAAATCCTCTCCATACCACCCAAAAGCTAATGGCCAAGTGGAATCCACAAAAATGTATTGGAAACTATCATGACTAAGACTTTCCAACTACACCATAGAGATTGGGTTGATAGACTTCCAGAGGCTTTGTGGGCATATCGCACCACATGGAGAAACACCAGTGGACATACCCCATATGAATTGGTTTACGGAAAACAAGTACTCTTACCTATTGAATTCTAAGTAAGAATCTTTCGTATTGTTACATAGTTGGGATTAGATTTATATGAGGCACAAAAATAACAATTCCTGCAATTGAATGAATTGGATGAAATTAGACAGGATGTTATCCAAAGGACAATCTTAGTTCAAAACCAGCGAAGAAAATGGCATGATAAATTCATTAAAAATAAACAATTTAAACCTGGAGATTGGGCTCTATTGTTTGATTCAAGGTTTAAAACTTTTGAAGGAAAACTTACCACTCGATGGTTAGGTCCTTATGAAGTGTTTACCATGTTTGATAATGGGGTTGTAAAAATAAAATAAAAATTGATAATGAACAGGTCTCTTTTGCAGTAAATGGGTATAGACTTAAACTTTACCATAAGCATGTTTCTAAAGAAGAATTTATACAAGTCATATTAGCTGACAAGGCAATGGCATTGGTGGATGGGGAATTTTCTTATCCTTCTCCCTATTCTTGAAATGTTTTGATTTTTTGTTGTACATATATAAATATTTTTTAGTGTGGTTTTTGACAGACAGTTTTATAAATTTTGCAGGTATTCATTTACAAATGAACACTTTCAAGGAAGCGAAGAAAAAGGGGAGTATTTTACTTCAAAAGAAAATGTTATTATAATCAAATTTCATCATCTTATTCAGCATCATTTTCATAATGAGTACTTTTATCATGATTAAAAACTGCTTGTTTTAGTTATTCATTTTTAGTTCTTTTCCCAAAATTCTATATTCTTTTCAAACTAGACTTTCAGGGTATCTCTTATAACAGTTGCTTATAGCCCTTAACCACCATAAAATATATTGAAAAAGTTACATTGATCTCATCAAACCTAGAGGCTACTAGTACAATACATCCAAATCTTTGAGTGGGTGAGTAGATTATTTTTAGAAAAGAGTAGCAAGAAGGTATACCTGGCGGTTAAGCCATGGACACATCAATTTAATTTCAATGGAAGAATATGAGTAGGGGCTACATATATATTTTTTCTATTTTCCAATGGTTCCATCCACTACACATTAAAATTCTCAATTCTGTCATATCTTTGGATTGGTTACACTCACTTAAGTATCCCTTACATCAGGACAATCTGTAAAGGTAATCTATATAAAGAAAAAATAATCCTCCAACTTAAATACCATCCCAGCCCATAAAAAGGTTTGCATAGCTTCCTCCTATATTCTTGCGAAAATAAACATTCATATACAAATATTAAAGGTGAGGGTAAGTACTAGTCTCTGCTATAAAAATGGTGTAAGAGGCTAACCCATCAGGATATTGAATAGGTTTGTTGGTAGCAGGTACTGGCCTATGGTATGACTAGGTAAACTCATTGGAGTATTGAATAGGCTTGCTGGAAGTGGGGCATTCTTATGGGTAAACTATATGTACTAATTTCCCTAAATTAAATTTTCAACCAGGGTAAGTAAACTTAGAGTTGTGAAACAGTATGAGTCAAGACAGAAAGAAAATCTAACAGAAATATTAACTAGCTAAGAGGGTTTATCCTAGGGATCAACACTCTTTTTCAATTTACAGTTCTACTTTAAAATATGACTTTTAAAATCCATTTAAACAACATATTTTATGCTAAATATACAAAGCAACCTTTAACGAATGAGCTTCAAGAAATCTAGGACTATGAACTATTTAATCTAAGTAAGCAACTTTCTAAATGAACAAGCAAACTTTGAATAAGTAAACAATCTATCAGAATTATGTTTACAAAGTGAACTCTATTCTTAAAGCATGTCTTCAAAAACTCATAATTACTTTTATCTTGCAGGAGATAAACCTTATCTTTCCAATAATATACCTAACTGAAAGAAAGAGTGGTGTAACAGTATTCAAATGTGATGATTGTGTCTACGATGGAGAATCGCTTCACGATGCCATCTAATCACTAATTACAATTCAAATGGAATCAACTCGATGCTAACTTTTACAGATAAATGCAGAGTATGGATAAGGTAGTCTATAGAAATATTTGTCATCATAAAACAACATTAAATGTTCTTATAATCCATATGGTCTACAAACATTGTGTAGAAGAGATTCAAAATCAATCACTTGTTCTATCACACTGATACTGGAAAATACTTTGTACAGAATTGATAATTTATGTAAGCCTACAAGATATAATTAAAAATCATAACTCAAAATCAACTCTGATCCTAGCATTCTAATGCTTAAAATAAAGAAAACAGTTCTTGTAAATCTACAAGAAGTAATTGACCTCATTTAATAAAGTAGATGTGGCTAAGAGAAACACTGCATAAGTAAGCAAACTATGGAATGATTTACAATTTTATAAACAGAAACAGAGGGCTATGATAGCATAGGTAAACAACTTATAAAAAAATGTGTTGTAACTTGCATAACAAGGTATTAGATATCAGGATATAAACAAGTATTGACGACTATGAATGCTCTATGATACACATACAATCCAGGAAGCGACCTGCAAGTTAGAAAAGATATACACAATGATCGATGTAAACAAGTAACTTGAAACTAGCAAGTTATGAAAGCCAAATGTGAAAGTATGAATATACACTGATATGCACAAGCTACCCAGACCACTAGTGGGCCCCCCAGATGGTCCTGGTACTACTTCAATGTAAAAACGCAATCATAGAATTAACACAGAATTGATATTAATCACCAAAACAGAGTTTACAGCAAAATCCGAGATAATGTCTGTATGTATATATAAAAATCGTGTCTTTGGTGGCACATACCAACAAGTATTTATAGAGTTTGTACACATATTGAGAGGTCGACCACTGAAAGGGTCGACGCTCTCTAAAATTAGAAATTCATTAATATCATCAACAGAACACATCTCCTCCAACACCCTTGTGCACTCAAAATAGTGGCAGATGCAACTGCTCAAATCTGAATGCGATGAGGTCCATAGCCAAAGGGTGTGAGCAGGCACAAAACCCATGTTTTTTATTCGCCCATAGAAGCCTAACGATATGCTAACCACCAACTGCATTGCACTCTGAGTTTTGGATGGAGGATCAAATGGAGGATTGGATGAAGGATTGGATGGAAGACCGGATCACGTTTTTGTCTTGTTGCAAGCAAACGAGAAACGTTAGGAAATTGGAATCACTCAATTGAAGATAAATTAACATAAAATAATTACAAAGCAACGATTTCACATACCTCATTTTGTTCCATGGAAAATTGATGCACAAAACCTAATAATACCTTTAAAAGAGATAAATAAATTCATAGAGCGTATAACTTCCATATGCAAAAGATATTTGGGCATCGAAAAAACAGTCAAAACACCAAATCAACATTTCTCCCACACCTAAGATTTTGCAGGTCCCTCTGCAACAAAAATGGATCACCATACATATCTATATCCGTGAAGGAGGGGGTATACTAGCTTTAGAGGCCTCTCCCTCATGCCCTAGGGACTTTGGCTTAGGCCTTTTGTGATGCTTCAACTGTTGTTGGAGAAATTTGTATTTTTGACACACTAGTTCAATGGGAGTAACACTAGTTCAGTGGTATTTAAATGACTAGTTCTATTTTAGAATTTGTAATCTTAGACCATCACTATTATGCATGCATTCCTAATTATAGGATTTCATTGCCTATATGAGTGAATATCACTCACTCATTGATAAGATCATAATATGCATTGATTCTCATTCTTCATTGTGTATCTCTCTTCCTTTTCTTGATAAGATTTGTTTGTGTATACTTTAGCTAGATCTCTTGTGTAGGTTTCCATGAAACACTGACATGGTATCAGAGCTATGTTGATTGGAGCAAGCTAGAAGAGCCAAAGAATAAGGAAAATTGGAGTTTCGGTGAGCTAAATCTGTGGTCGTACCTTTCAGCAGTGATTTCTCCAAAAAATATTCATTTTTTGAGGAAACAACCCACTAGAGAAGTAAATCGCCCCATTCTGCAAGTGGGTTTTCAACCATTTCGTGATATTCCTCACCCTTTTATTAGAAAGTAAGTTGTAAGATAGCCTCCTGAAACTGATACGAATCCATGGTCGTACCTTTCTACAGTGATTGCTCCCAAAATGTTAAGTTTTTGAGGAAACGACTCACGTGAGAATTAAATTGATCCATTCTACAAGTGGGTTTTCAATCGTTTGGAGAGATTCCTCACTGTTTTATCAAAAAGTAAGTCGTAAGATCGTCTCCTGAAATTGATACGAATTTTCACTTAAAGTGCCCTTTCTGTCGTGATTTCTTAATTTTTCACTTGCAGATTGAGAGTAAATTTTTAGGGGTTCTTAGAAACAGTGGGAGAGATGGATAGGAAAACTATTATACAATCAAACTTGGTGGTAATCCTCACACCATACAATTATTTTGATTGGAAACCCAAGGCAGAATTCCAACTCAAAAGGAAAGTAATGTATAATTTGATGATGGCAACAGAAATAGAACCTACATCAGCGATTGAGAAGATGAGATGGGTGAACCGTAAGGATGAGGCCACAGGACTACTTCTTGAGTTAATCTCCATTGATCTGTGGTTTCATGTTGTTGCATGCAAGACTCCAAATGAGATCTGTACCACCTTGGAAGGACTCTTTGGAAAGAAGGATGAGATGCGAGGTCATATGCTTGAGGTAGAGTTGAATACCTTAGACCCTTAAAGTTTTGATAATATACAAGATTTTTTTCCTAAATTTAAATATTTGCTATTAAACTTGGGTGAATGTGGTATTGATAAGTATACATAAGAGAAACAACTTATTCTAACAATCTTTGCCAAGCTAGGACCAGAATACGATGTATATGTCTCCAATTTCCATTCCGACAGATGTTTTTTTGGAACAAATTGGAAAATTCCTATGTTGGCTCAGTTGATTGAGTCTCTTACACAAGAGCAGAAAAAACTCATACACATGGGCCTCATGAAAGATCCCAAAGCATATGCACTCACCATGCATGATGGAAAAGGTTCATCCAAATAGAATGGGAAGGAGGGATATTCCAAACCCTTTAATGATTCTTCGGGTTCCAAAGACTCTTTAGATTCCAAGAAGAAGAAGAAGGGAAAGAAGTGCAATTACTGCAATAAACTGAATCATGAAGAATCCACATGCATGAAGAAAAAGATAGATATTATGGCACATGCACTTCAGCAGAACAACCTTAGAAACTTCATTCCAAAGGGAGTCAAGAAGAAGAAGGAAGAATATCCTACTCCTAAGAAAGGTAGTCATCCTACTCTGGTTGCAATTAATCCCTCATCTGATTCATGGATTATAGATTCTAGTGCATCCCATCATATGGCAACGAAAGAGGAAGTTTTATCTTCTTTGATTCCATGCTCAAGACCCCCTATTCTCATGGGGGATGATACTCCAATAGCAATAGTAGGAGAAGGGAGAGTGGAACTCCATAATGGCAGTTTTGAGAATGTTCTACATGTTCCAAATCTTTCTATGAATCTGCTCTCAGTTTATCACATTACTCAGAAAGGTAAAAAGGTTGAATTTACATCACATTCAGTTTCAGTAATTGACATGCCTGACAATTCCATTATTGAAATTGGTGAGGTGGATCACAAGTCAAGGTTGTATAAATTCACTAAGTTTTCTGATGATGAATCATCTTTTCTACTTACACATAAGGAGAGTACTTTGCATGCACCTCCAGTGCAACATGCATATACTCTTGTGCTTCCATCAGTTTCAGACATCAAAGATGATTCCATACACTCATATTATGTACATGGAAATAAGCAGGTAGTACAGCCATTTAAGAAGCCAGCATTGAAGCTTCAGCAAATGCCCAAGAAGGCACAAACCACACTTTAGGCAGTAGGAAACCTTCCAGGGAATCCACTGGATTCGAGGATGACTCGATCTTAGCATGAGGATCCTTCTCGTGTACTTTCAGCTTCAGAACCTGCGATGCCCATGCATTTCTATATGGTTCAATCCATTGATCTGCAGAACTACAATAAGGTTGTGGGTAATCCATTATGGAAAGAAGCCATGCAGAAGGATTATGACTCACTCCTAAAGAATCACACTTTGCATCTGGTTCTACTTCCACCAGAAAGGAATATTTTCAGGTGCATATGAGTCCATAGGATCAAGAGGTACAAGGCTAGATAGGTTTTCAAAGGACTTCATCAGATCCATAAATATTTCTATATCTTCATGAAGACTTTCAGTGAGCAGAAGTTTTAGATTTTGCGGGATCGTCTTGCAGTGAAGAACATAGTTTCCTAGAAGTTGTCATTTTTGTCTTTTGATACATTATCTTTTGAGGGGGGGTTTTGTTCCCACGTGGTTTTCCCTCTTTCCTCGCTTTTATTCAGTGTTCATTAGTTGCATTGTACATGAGTACCTAAAATGGCCTAGTAGTCGGGACTCATTTTTTACTCCATAGTGATGTTCAGGGGGGGTGTTGGAGAAATTTCTATTTTCAGCACACTAGTTTAGTGGGAGTAACACTAGTTTAGTGGGAGTTAGTTGACTAGTTCTATTTTATACTTTCTAATATTAGACCATCACTATTATGCATGCATTCCTAATTATAGGATGTCATTGCCTATATGAGTGAAGATCACTCACTCATTGATAAGATCATAATATGCATTGATTCTCATTCTTCATTGTGTATCTCTCTTCCTTTTCTTGATAAGCTTTGTTTCTGTATGCTTTAGCTAGATCTTCTGTGCAGGTTTCCATGAAACACTGACAACTGCATCCTGAGACTATGATTGGTGGTAGTCATATGAATGACCAATCGCCAAAGATAGTTTACTCTTGCTTGCAAGACATCATTGTCATGGTGCAAATGTCGATCCACGGTTTATCATTCTGCCAGATGTTGGAGCATTTGAGCATTCTCTTTTTACAATTGCTTAATAGTTGGGGATTGATCAAATGTCTCAAGAGAGGAAGGCTTAGGCTCTTTCATAGATGTAGAAATTATGCCAATTTTAGAAGAAGGTGTAGGAATATGGGAAGAGGAAGTAACAGTGTCTTTGTGAGTAATAGTTGGTGTGATAGGTTCATATTTGATCTCTTTATCGGGCTTAGAATCCTCTGCAGAAACTTCTTTAAGTTTTTTTGTGGGGGCTCTCATGGTCGGAAGACAATTGAATAGGATTCGAAGTACTTGGAGGTTTTATATTGGACTTGTCACTCATACTTCAGGTGCTTCTTTGAAAGGATTGTCCCTTGAATCAATTATATTCTCTCCTCTTTGTAGGAATCGAAGGAAAATCTTGATGAAATGAATCCTGCAATTTCTTTGGTTTAGAATCGATAGGTGTTGGAGGTAATTGGGAATTATCAGCAGGTTTCTTAATTTTATTACTAGATGAGGTGATAGGGGAATCAATAATTTTCTTTTCTTTCTTATCAGATAGGGATATAGTTTGAACTGGAGAGTTTAGGGTTTTTGGAGAGTGAATATTAGGTGGGGCAATATTCTCTGGATCGATCGACTTCTTTCTTGTCTTAACTGTGAGATGGGGATTCGAAAACTGGAAGAAGAAATATTCCCATGTTTTACTATGTTTCTTCAATTATGATATAACAAGAAATTTAATGAGGCCATGGTGAAATAAGTTGTGGTGAGGGTTGGCCAAATTTTTGTGGACCTAGGAAGACATATTCTCGATTATTTTCATAAAATAGAAGGGAAAATTCAAGGGTTTCTTGAATTGAAAATGGGCCAAAAGACGGAAATGACAGGCTTTAAAAATAGAGTACCTACCTTCACAAGTAATGAGACTAGTAATTATGATCAGAGGGTTCATTAATTCATCTTTGATCCACTCTTTTGGATACCCTTTAGCTCCGGAGACATTTTGGTATTCATGCTTGAACACCCTGTTATAACTTTGGCGCGGCACCTGATGGTGTTTGAACCACCGGTCCCCAACCCATGGAAATTTTGTGGCCACAGAAATGGATTATTTGGAGACCAAAAAGACCAGAGACCCTACAAAAGAAAGTCTCCCATCGAACCCAAGAGTGAATTGGAGAGAGACGTCATCATAGTTCCCTTGCATATTGTAAAGGAACAGTCCCCAACCTGCACAGAGGAAGACTTCTTGACATGCTTCGAATTCCAGAATGGCCAATAGCTTAGTGTAGGAGGATGGTTTGTGACGATTGGGCATGGTTACAGAGAAAGGGATGAGCAGGAGGACAAAATCAAGCAGAGGGTGAGCGTGATATAGAAATCATAGGATGAGCGAAATAGACAGGGTATGATAAATCTAGACAGAGTACTCGTGCCTTAATGCAATGGTTATGGAAATGGTTGAATCGTGGGTGAATTCATCATACATGAACACCATGTGTGATCATAATTGCACTGAGTTTAAATTTCAAATGGTTTGTACTTTGGAGGTAAAATGAAATCGTGTAAGAAATTTGATCAATGTCCAAGTCAAAGACTTAGACATTTGATCATAAAATGAATTTTCAATTTTAATTTGATAACAAAATGAAATTTAAAAATACATCATTTAATTCATCACTGCAATGGGCATAATCAAACTTGAGTGATCATACCTGAATGAGATCATGATCATTTACAGTGTATACAATACCTCATCCAATCCTCCATATGGCACTCCATTCGGTCCTCCATATGGTACTCCATCTGGTCCTCCAGATGGCACTCCATGCGGTCCCATGTGTAGATGAAAACTATCCAATAGTAAACGGACATTCTCCCATAACACTCAAATTGGATGATTTCTGGAAGGCATGGCGAACATGAGCATGGATAGGATGAGCATGAATAGGATTATAACATCCATTTTTTGATTTCCTTTGTTATCGATCTATAACAATACAAACAATTGTTCCTCTTCTCATGGGCTTGTAATACATATGGCAGTGCTTAGAATTTGTTATCAATCTATAATTGTTACAAGGAACATTTAAGTGTAATAATTATTTCATTGCATTAGATATAAACATAAATAAAAAATGCAAATCATGATTAAAACACACAAAGTTATGTCAGTAGTATAAAACTTATCATACCAATACAAACGATTGTTGATATAATAGCCTGAGATATTGTTAAAAAAAACAATATGACAGAATCTGATTGAGATCCTACTTCTTATCATCGGCTTGTAATACAGATGGCAATGTTTAGGAAACCCCTACCCCACTCCTAAGTATTGTGACACTTCACAATCAAAGATATAGGAAACCAATCAATCCTCCCAATATCCTAAGATTTACAGTTTCCAAGTGTAGAGATAAATTTCACACATTAGTCTGACAAGATAGTTAAAACTATGGCCCCACCTGTAGGACAAAACTTCCTACATATAGTTAAGAAGAGGTAGGAGAGAGAGTCTTAAGATTGTATTAAAGTTAGTTCCCAATGGAAAATTGATGGAGTTCATTTACCTTTGCTTAACCATGCATACTTATTTCCAGGTTTGCCTACAAGTAGTGTGGTACATTAGGACAAGTTTTAATATTAGGAATTTTATTTATTGTTTGTCAAATCATCACCCTCTCTAGGCATAATTCCCCGATGCTAGTGAGCATGTTCAATACTCTGATGGGTTTACCTAGTCATACCATAGGTCGGTACCCGCTGCCAGCAGACATGTTCAGTATCCCGACGGGTTAGCCTCTTACACCCTTTTACAGTAGAGATTGATCCACCATATTTTAATATTTGTGTATGGATATTTCATTTTGCAAGGATATGGGGAGGCAGCTCTGACAATTTTTTATTTTGGATTGGGATGGTACTTTAGTTAGAGGATGACTCTTCTTTATGTATTCCTTATAGATTGTTCTGATGTAAGGGATACTTAAGTGGGCATAGCCAATATGAAGATATTATATAGTCAAGCATTTTTAATGTGTAGTGTATGGTACCATTGGAAAATAACAGAAAAGCATCTGCAGTCCCTACTCCATTCCTTCTATTTGAAGTTATGTTGATGTTTCCATGGTTAACCACTAATCATACATTCTTTCTACTCTTTCATAAAGATACTTTACTCACCTACTCAGGGTTCTTGGGGAAATTGTACTAGTAACCTCTAGGTTTGATAATAAAAAGTGCCACTTCCTTAGTCCTCTAGTGGTGGAGGTTATGAGAAACTACCACGAAAGATTCCTTGAGAGAAAGGAAGATAGAAATCTTGTAAAAATGTCTAATTTAAAGCAGGCAGTTTCTAATCATAATAAAAAAAAGTCATTATCCAATTGGTTCTTAAGCATACAACAACGTTTAAATATAGTAACATCTTCTTTCGAAGTAAAATACTTCCCTTTATGTCTCCTTGGATTTGTCCACCTGTTGTTAGATGAACACCTGCAGAAATATCTAAAATTGTTTATCAGAAAAAAACACACTCTAAAATATTTACATATGTACAATAAGAAATCAAAAAGTTTCAAGAAGATGGGGAGGGAGAAGAAACTTCCCCATCCACCAATGCCAATGGATTTTCGGCTGACATGACCTGTATAAAATATTCTTTAGAAATGGACTTGTGGTAAAATTTAATTCAGTGTCCATTCACTATGAAAGAGACGTGTCCATCATCCATTGTTTTTATCTTAACAGCCCCATTATCAAACATGGTAACTACCTCATAAGGACCCAACCATCGAGTGGTAAGTTTTCCTTTAAAAATTTTGAATCATGAATCAAACAACAAAGCCCAATCATCAGGTTGAAATTGTTTCTTTTTAATAAATTTACCATGCCACTTGCTTCTCTGGTTTTGAACTAAGATTGTCCTTTGGATAGCATCTTGTCTAATCTCATCCAATTCGTTCAATTGTAGGGATCATTTTTTTTGTGCCTTGTCTAAGTCTAATCCCAATTGTGCAACAATACAGAAATTCCTTACTTGGAATTCAATCGGTAAGAGTACTTGTTTTCCATAAACTAGTTCGTATGGGGTATGCCCAGTGGTGCTTCTCCGTGTGGTATGATATGCCCACAAATCCTATGGAATTCTATCAGCCCAATCTCTATGGTGTAATTGGACAATTTTGGTTAGGATAGTTTTCAATACTTTGTTTTTTTACTCTACTTGGCCATTATCTTGTGGGTGGTATGGAGAGAACTTATGATGCTTTATCCCATATTTTTCCATTAATTCCTTCATCATCTTAGAAGTAAATTGTGTACCTTGATTTGTGACAATCTCATGAGGAACACCAAAGCGGGTAAAAATATCTTCATAAATGAACTCAACAACATATTTTTAAATAGCCCTAAACAAGGTTTTTTCCTCTACCCACTTGGTGACATAATATGTACAAACAAGAATATAATTCTTCTTACGAGACATGGGAGAAATTGGTCCTACAAAATCAAGGGCCCATTTCTCAAAAGTTTTTATCAAAACCTATTCATGTAAGGGAATTTCATCAACTGATGTAGGTCTTCCTATCCTCTGACATCTATCGCAACTTCTCACACATTTCACAGCATCCTTAAAAATTCTAGGCCAATAATAACCTGAATGTAAAACCTTATATGTTGTACGTTTATCAGTAAATTTTACACCACATGGTCCATCATGACAACTTCGTAGGATTTTTGTTGTCTCATATTCCCAGACACATCTACAAATAATCAAGTCTAGTCCAGTATGAAAAAGGTCATGGCCAACCCAAGAGTAGTTAGCACTTTGTGTTATAATTCGATTATTTTCATGAGGTGATAAATGAGCTAGTAATTTTCTAGTAGCCAAATAATTTTCCATGTCTGCAAACCATGGAGTGTTTACGGATATGGAAAAGAGATGCTCATTTGGAAAACTATCATCAACAGGAATACCATCACCCTCATGATTAATGCGTGAGAGAAAATCAACTATTAAGTTCTCTTTTCCTGGTCGGTCAAGGACAATGATATTGAAATCTTGTAATAAAATGAGCCACCTAGTTACTCGGCCATTGGTGATAGGTTTTTTTATGAGAAATATAATGGAAGAGTGATCTGTATGTACAAATATCTCATATCCTATGATATAATGGAGAAACTTGTTGATGGCATGGATGACTGCCAATAATTATTTTTCAGTGACTGTATAGTTTATTTCGACAGGGGTCAAGTTCTTACTCACAAAGTTAATGGCATAGGATTGTTGGTCTTCTTTTTGTCCTAATAATCCTCCTATTGCATTATCATAGGCATCAGTGGATATATGAAATGGAAGGGCCCAATTGGGTCCCCTAAGAATAGGTGCCACAGATAATTTATCTTTTAGAATTTTAAAGGAATTTTGACAATGGTCAGTCCAAAGAAAATCAACATCTTTTGTAAGCAATCCAAACATTGTTGCAGCAATCTTTGTAAAATTCTCAATAAATCGCCAGTAGTATCTGGCATGTCCAAGAGAGATTCTTACCTCTTTTTGAGTCCTTGGAGGCATAAGTTTGACGATTACCTCAATCTTAGTAGGATCCACTTTAATCCCTTCAGATGAAACATGATGCCCTAAGACTACTCCTTCAGTCAATAACATTTTACACTTTTCATGACTTAAGGATAAATTCATTTCTTGACATCTAATAAGAACTTTCTTCATATTATCTAGGGCTTCCTGATAAATAGTACCATATGTTGTAAAATCGTCCATATACACTTCCACACATTCATGAATGAGGTCAACAAATATCCCTAATACTACTCATTGGAATGTGGTAGGGGCGTTACACAAACCGAATGGTAAGACCCTATAGGCATAGGTTCCCCAAGGACAGGTGAAAATAGTATTGTCCCGGTCCTCAGGTGCTATGAGAATTTGGTTGTATCTGCTATATCCATCCAGGAAGGAAAAGTATTGCTTCCCTAACAAGGTATCCAATACTTAGTCAATGAAGGGAAGAGAAAAATAATCCTTAAGAGTGGCCTTATTAAGTTCATGGAAGTCAACACAAATTATCCATTTTCCAGTTACATTATTTGGAACCACTACAAGCGGGGATACCCATTTGTTGTCAGAGATTGGATAAATAAAAATGGCATTCAATAGTTTTTGTATCTCCTCCTTCACTGTATCCTTTAGTGTCGGATTCATCCTTCTCTGAGGTTTCCTAACAAGTGTTACTTCTTCCTGGGTATATATGTGATGAATGCATGTGTCGAGATGTATACCATTCATATTGGTATATTCCTAGGTGAATGCTCATAATTGGTCCTTAAGGACATTCACTAATTGTTCTTGTTGATCTGCATCTAGTCCAGAATTTATATGTAGGAATTTCCTAGAACTAGCCTCATAAGGCATGGTATAAGATATGGCAGATTAATCTATCTCAAAAATAAAAGATGTTGAAGACAAATTTGATGGGTCCAACTATTCTTGAAATTCTTCCCCAAACATATAATCAAATTGGGGAAACAATTGAGGAAAATCAACACGCGTGATTGCAGAAATAAATTGATTTAACACACTCTCTGTTGTTTTCTCCTGAAGTGCCCAGGAATGATCACTAGGAAACACGGATTCTTCCCAATTCTCATTCTCATATGGACATTCAATCCACCATAGATTCTCTATAATAGGTTGAGTTGGTGGGTATATGGTAAGTTTCTATATGTAAATTCCATTAGAGATAGTCATTTCACCTTCTCTACATCTAATAAATGCATTGGATGTGACCAACCAAGGTCTTCCCAAGATAACGAGATGCCCTTTAGCAGGATCCTTTGAATGAATGACAAGGAAGTCTATTGGATATTCCCATGATGCTAATGTGACTATGATATCATCCAAGACTCCTTCGGGTATAACTTTTGTCTTATCTGCTAATTCCAAAATAGTTGATAACCCTATGTGGAAGACTTACCCAGACAGCTATGAGTGCTCACGGAACTTCGACAGAGGAAGAATTTGAGATCGTTAAATTTGTTGAGAACAGTGCCCCATTTGTTATTTTGCTAGGAAAAACCTAGATTGAGAAAGATCATATGCAAAGGAAACATGAAGAGGAGGATCTAGAACAGAAAAAGCAAGAACTAAGAGATTTCATGGCTAGGAGAATAGCGCACTTACTGGAAGAACAAGAGGACCAGTTGAAGCTACTAAGGACCAGATATTTGGACGTCAAAGTTGAAAGAACACAGGAAGACTGGAAACACCTTTCTATAAAAGAAAGTAGAGAACCTACCCCAAAAAGAGAAGAAGTATTACCCTCAAACCCTATGAAAGACCCTCCACAGTGCAAAGTTACTATGCCAATAGGAGATAAGAATGATAATGGAAAGAGGAAACCAGTGACTCAGATTTCAGGAAAGAAAGCCAGAAATCTCAGCAAGAAGAAAGAAAAGTTACAGGAAGTTTTAGGGAGGACTTCACAAAAGGAAGGTTTGCAGAAATGGAACTTCGTCAAGATATCAGAACAGCGAAGATTGGCACTTCTACATGGCGAAGCAATATGACCATTGGAGGCGTCCCGACCGTTAGCCCGACGCTCTAGAATGGCTCGAACCGTAGTTATGGCTAGAAAGATTTCCATTAGACCGTTGGGACTGCGCCATAACAGATGGAATTGCATTGATTAAGGCGTTCCTGCCCGTTGGAGGATTATGTTACAACGTTGTCTATTTATCTCGTCGAGCATTGCACCAAGAAATTTTTTATCAATTGTGATTATTCGAGCCCATAGAGAACTAGTTGTTTTCACGTTGTACCTATTTGAGATCTCGCCACCCATTCTGTTACATTGAGTATTTGATCACCAACCTGAGATACCTGATTTTGAGCGTGCATGTTAGGTGACTTCAGCGAAGTAGAGAAATCCATCAAAGAGATCCTCATAGACCTCATGACTGAGAAGGTCATGTCTACAGGAGTCCAAGCCTCATCGACGAGAGGACTGCAAGAATCCCCGTCGACTGCTCGTGGATCTGGACCATCCTGAGCTACAACAGAGAAACGAACCAACCATCGTCATGACTTGGTGAATGCGAATCTCATCCCTTCTATCCTACCTAATCATATCCCACCTTTGGTTGGTGAGGTGAGCCGTGACAATGTCTTTAGGGACTTCGACTACACCTTGATCACTGAGTACCTCCTAAAGGGGATACATGCAATTGGACTGCAGTTAGGACAAATTATGACATTGAATATCAGTGACTTCAACTTGGGAGATCGTAAGAACCATAGAATTCTCTCCCCACATATGTACTTAACAAGGACCAAGGGGAAGAAGTCGAAGATCATCCCCCAACCATGGACTATGGACATCGCGAGATCCACTATCATCAACGTGATGAAGATACCACACTTTGGAAGGCATTAGGAAGTTAACGTGTGCGTTAAACTCTTGTTGTCTTGCTTCCATGGCAGTTATCTATGGATGGATAGATGCATCACCATAGATCTGGCACTGATCCATTGGATCACTGGATTAAGCATACAAGGACCAGACCCACAAGAATTTTATCCAGGGAAGGTTGTAGATCGTGCCCTGGAGTAGAAAATTAAAGATACCTATGGTGATGTGGAAAAGGGGGAGTGAGGATACAAGGTAGCCTCCATTCAGAATGGTGCAGTGCACCTAGCCTGTCAATTGATCATTGGTAAGCTAGTAAAGAATAACATACCCACGCAAGTCACAGGGTTGGGTTTTACCTCATGGGAAAATGCATGGAAGGGATACAAATGAACTAGGCGAGCCACCTTGTCAACCAATCAGAGAAATATTGTTGCAAAGCTTAGGATCAGGGCTACAAGTTCCACTTCAGTTGGTTGTTGATCCTCATCAATTTCATTGCTTGGGAAATGATGGAAGGTGCAACCTTCCTTGAGATTGAGCCATCAAAACCCTTAGCTGCGAAGTTCACCACGCTCTAGTATTCGAGCGACATGGTGAAACAATAGCAGTAAAATGAGGTGTTCCACACCTAATACCTGAAGTTGAAGAGGGATATTGAGTCTTTCCCTCGGATGACATCGAACACCCTGCACAAGTTCAGACCATTTGTGAAGTTTCGCATAGATAGACATTTTATTTATATTACTATACGCGGAGATGAACACAAAGAAGAGCTGCAAAGTTACCATAAACTCACAGAGGACGAGATGGAAGAAATCACTAAGGAATGGCATGCAGAGTTCCTTATACTAGTCGATCAGGCAGAACTGTCTGACCCGGACCTCATCAGAAGTCCGATGATTACTCGCAAAGAGTATGATTCACCCAGGAGTAGCAGAAGAAATAAAAAGGAAGAGGTATAGGACCTGAATAGTGCATCAAAAGAGATTGCTTCAGAATCACCTGGAGGGGGAGGTGATGATGAAGTAGACAAAGAAGAGGACAAAGGAGAAGAAGACAAGAAGAAAGAAGGCAAAGTAACACCGCCTAGGGATCCTATTGACGAAGTTGAGACCTCTAAGAAAAGAAAGGTTTCCCCCATGAAACCTACATCGTGGAAGAAGTCCAAAGCTAGTAAACCACAAATGCAGACTATGCTAACAATGGATGACATAGATTTCATCATCGTCATTGTCTCAAATACCTCTGAAGATATATTACAATGAAATGAAGCCAAAAAAGATACCATGTGTGAAAGAATTGAAGCAGAGCTAAAAGGGGTACATCACGCCCTCCACTCTAGCTATGCAATGTATACTACGCCCCCATCATCAAAAGGAATAGAGTTGGAAGACGAACCTACCCAGCTACACCGAATAGAACATGTGACCGAAGCTCACCTTCATCGTGTTCAGGAAGAAAAAGAGCAGGCCACATAGACCTTAAAGAAAGAAGAAGAGGAAGCTAGAGAACAACGTCAGGTTGAGCAACAGGAAAAAGATGACATCCAAGCTAAGTTTGCAAAGGATAGAGCATAGATCCAGAAGGAGAAGGAATAGCTACTCGCAGAGAAGATTGGAGTTAAAGAAGTAGTCACTAGAGCACTTTGCTCTGTGAAGATATTAGAACAGATGCAAGAAGACCCAGTGAAAATACAAGTAGGGAAACTTGTCGAAGCCATTCAGCAGCTCCAACAGAGGATAGAAGAACTGGAGTTAAAAGTAGTGCCAAGAACTCCGCAGGAAGTGCAAGAATAGAGAGAAGAAAATGCCCAGAGCGTAGTCCAAAGAATCAAGGCATTGGCCTTAGAATGTAAACAACTCAGCAGTTGAAGTGCACAGACTTACAAGTGCCTTGCAGAGGACCCTGAACTAAGGACATTGGAGTCACAGCTTCGGGAGGCCAAGCAGCAAGTAGCAACGATGCAAGCACAGTTGGAGCCACTACCAATGGTTGAGAGGATGAAATGATCCCAGAAATAGTGCACGGTTTAGCAACAAGTCCATGCCATACATATTAAGGTCATGGAAGTGACCCAGCGACTCCAGCCAGTGCAGGATGCAGCTTGCATACTTTTTGAGGAGATTGAAGGACAAGGCGCAGAACTGGAACAAGTGGTCACCATAGTGGAATAGCGCTTGGAAGGACCTATGACAAAGAATACCATTCAAGATTTCATCGAGCAGGAGGCTCTGGAGAAGCAACAATTTGAAGCATCTCGATCCAAGCTCGAGGCTTTTGAGGCGAAGTTACCTAGATCAGAGTGACTCAGGATGAGTCACAGGTGAGTGTTGGGGGGTTGTTGGCCCTTGACCAAGCTTTGGAGAACCTTGGTCATGTTTGACCACTTTTGGGACTTCGACAGGCTGGTCAAAGTTGGAGCACAAGGCGAAGCAGAGATCGCGGGATCTTGGCCCCTTCTTAGGGAATTTTTGGGTTTAGGGTTTATGAAACGGGTATGGAATGTCGACCCATGTGTTTACCCATGTTTAGGCCCTTTTGTAATGTATAAATAGAAAACTAGGCTATGTAAGTAGGAGAGACCTAGATGTGTAATGTGGTCGGTGAGCTAAGTGTGAACATTTGTAGATGCTTTGTGCATATTATGTGTTAAGAACTTGCAGAGCTAAGTGCAAGTGATTATAACAAGCCTATGTGCATATTGTAAGAAGGCTTTGTGCTTGAACCTAGCTCAGGGAAGGAGGATCTAGGGAGGTGCGTGCATATCTCCTGTCCTATGCAGAGTGGGTTCTTGTGGCTCTTTGCTTGTAGAATATTGAAAGAAGACAATAAATAAGAGAAGAGTTGGTGGTCGTAGCCCCACACTAGGTTGAACCACGTATATCCTAAGTTGTGGTTTCTTTGTGCATTATAGTTGTTATGTTATTGATGTGATTTATTCTTAGTGTAGTGATATATGTTATATGCATCTGATATAGTAGCTTAGTGCTTAGTAATGTGAATGAATTCTAGATCGGATCTATTTCTATATGATAAGTTCTTAGATGTATTAGATCTTATTGAATACTATGTTGCTCTGTAACTAGGGTTTCGACCTGTGATGTGAATAAGAGTTAAATACTGATAAATGTTAATTGCTAAGTGTTATGTTAGTGTTTTAATCACATATTTGTGTCCCAACTAGGTTGTAGACACTTGAGTCCTGCAACCACCCCTGCCTCTACCTCGGGTGAGACTTCATCTGCTTCATAGGTGTTTATGAAAGGGTCAGTAATTAGGGTTTTGTTGGTGCGTTGTTGAAGCGTTGAACCCTGGGTCTGACCCTGTGCCAACATCATCTCTCGCGTACATCAAGTCCAAAGGAACCTTTGGTAGGTACCCAAAACATGTCTCAAAATGTGAACTCTGAGTGGATGAATGTAAAGCTCGGTTGTACGCATGTTGTACATAGGGTATCAGTTCATCCCATACCTTGGGACGCTTGTTGTGGAAGCCTCAAAGCAATAGTTCCATTTTTTGGTTTACCACCTTTGTCTTTCCATCGTTCTGTGGATGGAAAGCAGTGCTCCTCTTCAATCTGGTGTCCATCATCTTCCACAAGCTACTCCAAAAGTCTCCAAGGAATCGAGTATCTCGATCCAAGATGATATATGTGGGTAATCCAAAGTGAACCCAAACATGTTGAAAGAATATATTAGCAGTCTACTCAATAGTGATCTTCTTTTTAAAAGGCATCAACATACACATTTTTTTTAACCTATCCACTACAACATACAAATATTCATGACCCCCTTTGGTCAAGAATAAACCCCCTACAAAATCCATGGATATACTTTCCCATGAATGGGATGGAACAGGAAGTGGTGAGTATATTCCCAGTTTTCTATTAGTGGGATTACAAGTAGAACACATCACACGCCCCTTTACATATTTATTTACAATTTCTTTCATTTCAGGCCAGTAACAAAACCTTTGTAAGTAAGCTAGAAAACATTATTTAATTGATCAATTAAATCATCTATGCGAGGAAGAGGGTATCAATTTTTCATCGTGATTTTATTTAAGGCTCGGTAATCGACACACATTCTCCATGTGCCATCCTTCTTTGGCACCATCATGATCGAAGAACCACAAGGAGACGAACTTGGCCTGATGACCCCTTGATCCAATAAGCCATGTACCTGCTTCTTGATCTATTTCATCTCCACAATTGACATCTTGTACATGCCCACATTAGGCAAAGGAGAATCTTGCTGAAGATGTATCTCATGTTGTATTTCCCTCTTAGGAGGTAATCCATCTAGTTCCTGAAAAATATCATCATACTGAGAAACTATATCAACTAATTCATTTTTATGAGATGGATCACACCCTTGGAAAGCGTCGAATGTCCCGACATATTTGTCTCTAACGACCATGAATACATATCTCTTATTAGTGTTTATGAGTCTTTTCATTTGTCCTACACTAACAAGTGTGGTGTTTACCCTCATGTTGTGAGCTTTAAAAATATATTACACTTTCCCCTTAGTAAGGTGGTATTTATTCTCATTCTGAAAAAAGATTGGTTTTCTATCATAAAAATAAGGACTTCCCAACACTATGCCACATATATCAAGTGCTACAACATCCAAATCAACTTCATCAATCAATTTTGAAGCAATAGAAAATCTTATCCTACATTGTTTGGTGACATTAAGTTTTTCTTTATCACATACCCAACCAAGAGGATAAGGTTTCGGATGTGGTTTCATTACAATACCCATCTTCTTGACAAGTGTTTCAGATATTAAGTTTACTTGGGAACCCGGATCAAATAATGTATCTATATTAGTATGTTTAGATACAACTCTTATGTGAAATAAATCATTCCTCTTTCATTCATCAACATGAGATTCATCATTGGAAATAGAACTATCATGAAGAGCATTTTTAACTTGTACTCCAACCGATGTGATCTTTCCTTCATCTCCTGAATTGGAAGCAAGATCTTGATGCACTGTAGAAACGGTCTTTGTCTTCCCCTTTCCACCAAACTGTTTCAGTTTCTTTTCCGGATGCAGTTTCCAATAGTGTTCTTCATCGTGACCTCTCTTCTTGCAATGAGTGAAATATGGTTTTCCTCCTTCTCTCATCACTGTAGCGGGCTTCTTTTCCTTCCTTTTAAACTTCTTAAATTATTCTGTGAGAAATTGGAAGGTTTCTTTGTGGGATCTTCTTGAACATGTTTCCCCGTATTCTCTAGGTGAGTGGATTGCACACAAACTTCATCAAGACTAGTGGGGTTAAACAAGAGCAAAGTATGTCAAATATAACTGTGAAGTGCACCAATATACTTCATTAAAGTCTCATAAGAATCTAAAGGAATTTTCAATGCAAGAGATTTCTTCCTAAATTCTTTTGTGAAACTTTGTATAGTATGTCCTTTACTTTGCCTTAAGGATTGTCATTCCATCATTGCTTTATGTAAATACCCTAATGGAAAAAATTGCTTTATGATCACTGATTTAAATTCTGACCATGAGGAAAGAAGCTTACCACACTTACTTTCATCCTGAAGCTTGCTCGCAGTGCCTTCCAACCGAAGAGAATCCAGTTGCACTTTAACTTCCTCTTCATATGTAATGCCATCGACCATGTATATATATATATATATATATATATATATATATATATGTAGCTTGGTCCCATTTCGGGGGTGAACCACTACTGAGCGTGATGAGAAGTGTGGTCTAAGGCTGGGAGGTTCGTGGAAGGTCTACACGTGGTTGGTGGAGTTACTACCGTTTCAAAGATAAGTATATGCATGTGTTTAATTTCAATTAAAATGCATGTGTGTGACGCTTGCAATATTATCATGTATTTCGTTGCAACTATGAATTACTGTTAAACCCATTACTTATGTATGTTAGAAGTAATCCTGTGTTTACATATATATAACTAAACAATACAAAGTAAACACAGGATTACTTCTAACATACATAAGTAATGGATTTAACAGTAATTCATAGTTGCAACGAAATACATGATAATATTGCAAGCGTCACACACATGCATTTTAATTGAAATTAAACACATGCATATACTTATCTTTGAAACGGTAGTAACTCCACCAACCACATGTAGACCTTCCACGAACCTCCCAGCCTTAGACCACACTTCTCATCACGCTCAGTAGTGGTTCACCCCCGAGCTGGGACCAAGCTATATATATATA
>ML784853.1:602893-622082 GCA_009831015.1 Picea engelmannii
CTTATCTTTGAAACGGTAGTAACTCCACCAAACACGTGTAGACCTTCCACGAACCTCCTAGCCTTAGACCACACTTCTCATCACGCTCAGTAGTGGTTCACCCTCGAGTTGGGACCAAGCTCCACCCAAGGCAAGGGAATCCTATACTAGGCTGGGGTTACAGGAAAATTGCACAGAGCTACTGGAAGGATTCTCTCCAGGAGCCTTCTTATGCCCACTACTCACAGACTCTCATTCCCCACATACTTGTTCCCCCCGAGAGTATACACCTTCACAAGAATAGTCCATCGGTGCTTTACTTCCCTCTCTAGGTCTCAACAGCAGGTCGGATCATGAATCCTCAGAGCTTTGTAGCTAGTGTTGGACTCTCTTTGGGATAAAACCACTTCCCAGCAAACTCTCTCACCTAGAGAGAGTTTCTCACAAGCCTGACAACCTGCCTTTTCTCCCACGGGCCTGACAACCCAGTTCTTCAACCATTTTTCAACTCAATTCCCACAAGTTCAGGATAATAGCAACAACAACATCTTTTGGTTAACACACGGGTGACATCAACAACAAGAAAATTGGGTGTGGACGTCCAGAAAAATGGAAACAGGTCACTAAGACACAGCACGGTTCAGGTAACACTGGTTTCAGGATGCATGACAAGCAATCCACGTAGAGATCGAACACAGACTCGATGGTTCAAACAGAGCGTGTATCAGCTTCTCAAGAAAACATCACATGCTTCAGGTTTCAGAGTTGTGTGAGCCATGCAAAGATCAGACGCAAATATCCCTCAATTCATATAGTGGACGACAGAATGGAGGATGAACCCCCATCATGACTCAATTATTGGGTTAACTTGCATGCGCCTGGGCCGACACATGTCACCCATGAAGCTACATGCACTCCATCAAGCATGAGTTCCCTTTTTCACACATTGGATCTGTATGTGTTGCCTCTCCCAGGACTTAGGATAAAAACATGTTTGTCCCACAGCTTTAGAATAATAATAAAATATTATTCTCAAGGACTTAAGCCCCTAATATTAGCCCCTCTTTCCAACCTTTCAGCCCCTTTTCCCTTACCCACCTTATGTAATATTATTCCCCCATCACTCTTTCTTTGTGGTTGGTCTGCACGCAGCGGTGTTTATATATTATATTAATGATCTGCATAAATACATATACAAAATCAGGCTCCTGGCCTTTAACACTTAGGCTCTCTGGCCTAATAAACACATAATCCCACCAAATTATATATACTTGGCTCACCAACCTATAAAACATGATTTACAATTCACAAACATGATTACAACAGGGTCCGTCCTTGGGGATATTACAATCCCCTCCCCTTATTTTTGCACTGTCCTCAGTGCAACTTTTACACAACATCAGCAAGATTTTCAAAAATATTCAAAAAGATATGGATATTCTACCCTCATAGCATCTTCATGTTCCCAAGTCACGTCCTTAGGACCGTATCAGGTCCACTGGACCTTTACAAGCCCTATGGTTTGATTCCGGAGCTGTTTTCTTTTCCGGTCCAATATGCGCATAGGATGCACTTGTAGGACACCCTCTTGCTCCACCTGAATCACATTCCAATCAATTACATGATTAGCATCAAGTATATATTTCTTAAGCAATGAAACATGAAACACATTATGTATAGTCATGTATGCAGGTATTGCAAGCATATATGCAACTGGCCCAATCCTTTCTAGGATTTCAAATGACCCACAAAATCTGGCTGCCAACTTGGCACAGTTTCCCAGCTTCAGGAAAATTCTATTGGCTTTCACTTTTAGGATACATGATCGCCCACTTTAAACTCTATGTGGGTTCTTTTTTTTATCAGCATAACTTTTCTTCCTATCTTGGGCAGCTTTCAAATTCTGCTTAATTTTTAGCATTTGTTCTTCCATTTCCTTGAGCAACTCTGGCCCAACTACTGCCCTATCAGCTAGATTATCCCAGCTTACTGGAGTATTTCACTTTCTTTCATAAAGTGATTCAAATGGGCTCATCTTAAACAATGTTTGATACCCATTATTGTAGGTGAATTCTACCAAGTGTAGGTAGTCTTCCCATTTCGATGGTTTATCCATCACATACATCCTTATCATGTCTTTTATTACTCGGTTCACTTGCTCTGTCTGCCCATCCGACTTAGGATGATAGGCCATAATGAAGTTCAGATTCATTCTGAACCCCTTGAATAGCCCTTTCCAGAAATTGGAGGTAAATTTTGGGTCTCTGTCAGACACAATTGTCTTCGGAATATCGTGCAATCGTGTTACTTCCCTCATAAAAATATCAACAACATTCGATGCCTTGTGAGTAGTCTTTAGTGGAATAAAATGGGTAGCTTTCATAAAATTTTCCACCACCACCATGATTGAATCACACTGCTTTCATGTTATGGGAAATCCCGTGATGAAATCCATTGTCACCACTTCCCAATTCCACTTAGGAATGGATAAAGGTTGCAACAACCCTATCGGGTGCATGTGCTCAACTTTAACCTTCTTGCACTCCATACATCAAGCGATGTATTCAGCAATGTATTTCTTCATACCTAGCCAAAATTAATGGCTCTTGACTGTTGCCATAGTCTTCTGATATCCAGGGTGCCCTGCATAAGGCACATTATACATTTCATGCAAAATCACAAATTTCAAATACTGGACATTAGGTACATAAATTTTGTTCTTGTACAGAAGTATTCCATCAGTTTCCAATTTATAATTTTCCACTTTCTGTGGCATCTCACCTTGTTGTAGCTTTGCTACCAAATCCCTGTACTGCAAATCTATATTTGCAGCTTCCAAAATTTTGCCTTTAATATCAGTTCGGTACATTCTAATGGTTGTAGTATGTAATTCATGCACTCTCCTGCTAAGTGCATCAACCACTTTGTTATCCTTCCCTTTGATATGTTTGATATCAAATTTATACTCACATAGAAACTCCAACCACCTAGTATGTCTAGCATTCAAGGTTAGTTTATCAACTAAATACTTCAGACCGTTATGGTCTGTCCTTAGTTCGAACCTCCTTCCCATGAGGTAATGTCTCAATTTCTTTAGAGTGTGCATTGTGGCTGCCAACTCCAAATCATGAGTGGCATAGTTCCTTTCATTCTCTTTCAACTTTTTGGATTCATAACAAATAATGAATCCATTTTGATTGAGGAATCCTCCTAGTCCTTCTTTGCATGCATCTGTGCACACCAAAAAATCTTCATTCGGATCTACAATCCTCAAGATTGGAGCACTGGTTAACAATTGTTTCAATCATTGAAATATTTTCTCACAATATTTTGTCCACTGAAACTTCTTCTCCTTCATTTGCAAGGAAGTGATAGGGTGAGCTATGTTGAAATAATGTAACTGCAAAGTGTATTCTAATTGTGGAATTATTCATTATATCAATCCCCATTGCGGATTGATCATGTCGGCTATTGTAAAAGACCAAATCCCCTTTTGTGGATTGGTCAAAACATAATTGTAATAGGAAGAATAAGAAGTCGGCCCCAGAATATATTAAAGAGGCCCCAAAATATATTAAAGGTGGTTATAACAACCCATATTGAGAAGTCGGCCCTGCCAATGAAGAGACACTTCCACATGTGCCAGAATTGTATAAATAGGGAGGCTAGTGCCTCACTTAGACACACACTCACTTGTTCATTGAGAGACAAGTTTCGGAGCTGTAATTGGAGAAGAGAGAGAGAGAGAGAGAGAGAGAGAGAGAGAGAGAGAGAGAGGCGCATTCTTGGGAGAGGACTTTATATATTTGTTTGAGTTATCTCTTGGCATTGTATTGGCTATCTATAATAAGGAAGTTTTTGTTGGGTTTTCTTCCCCTTGAGGGTTTCCCAAGATAAATGATGTGTCTCTTATGATTGTGTATTTCTCAGTGATCCTATCTTATGCTATTGTTTTCTATTGAAATGAAAATAAATCTAATAATAGATTAAACCTTAACATGGTATCAGAGCTAAGCTGAAGAGAGCATCTTTCATAAGAGAAAGTGAAAAACGTCATTGTTTCCGTACATGCAAATTAGAGATTTTTGTTGATGAAGTATTCCAGCCCTAAACCCATATAGAAAAGTGCGCCCTTCCTCAAGGATCAATTTGGCATCCTCGGCACAATTTTTCAGTGGCTAGATCTCCTGGAAAGTGAAACCCTAGTTTCACAAAGTACCAGAAGTACCAAAAAACCAGAGTACCAAAAGTACCAGAAGTACCAGAATACCAGAGGTACCAGAAAACCAAAAGCACCAGTCCATAAATAAGAATGCATTCAAGAAGAAACAAGAGTAGATAATCGAGAAGCGTTACTAGCAAGAGATGATGATCAATTCCTAGCTACTCACACCAAAGGAGGAAGGAAGAAGTCCTACTACTAGAAAGAAACTCATAAAGAGTCTCATCCCCAAAACAAATCTCAACCAAAGAGATTCTAGAAGAAAGAATAACGAAAGGAAAGATATTACTCATTTGTCCAATGCTACCATTGTGACAAGATGGGACATATTGTGAGATATTGTCCAGCAAGACGAGAATAATACAAAAGGAAAAATAAGAGGCACCATGCCCATGCAGTTGAAGATGAAGAGCCACCAACAAAGATGTTAAGAGAACAAATTAAAGACTATGTCTTAATCTCGGCCCTCTTAGGATCGGTAACACCTAGAGAGGACACTTGGATCATTGATAGCAGTGCCTCCAAGCACATGACAGGTCAAAGAGATATTCTCTCTTGCATTTTAGAAAATAAGTTTTCTCAAAAAGTGACACTTGGAGATGATTACCAATATCCCATCAAGGGAGTGGGAGAATCAAACTACAAGCTTAATTCAGGGAAGTCAATGAAGATGAAGGACATACTCTATGTACTAGGTTTGACAAAGAACCTACTGTCCATTTCATATTTAGAAAAGAAAGGCTTCAGAGTCTCCTTAATAGATGGAGAAGTCCTTATGTGGGCTAAAGGAAAAACCTTAAAAGAAGCAATCATCATTGGAAAAGAAGAAGGTGGCTTGTATAAGCTAAAGGGTCACTCATAAGCTTCCATGACCCATGTTATTGAGAATCCATGTGAACTTAGGCATAGAATATTATCCCACATCAACTACAAGGTGCTACCATATGTATGCAAAGAATTCACAGGTCTACCAGAACTCAAGGTTTACCATGAAGGTGTGTGCAATGGATGTGCACAAGAGAAGAACATTAAGAACCCTTTTCTGAAGAGAGACAAAAAAGCAGAAGGAGTCCTAAAACTCATTGATTTAGATGTGTGTGGCCCAATGCCATCATCCTCCATCAGTGGGTATGTATACTATGTATCTTTTATTGATGATTATTCTTGTAAGACCTGGGTGTACTTTTTGAAATCAAAAGATGAAGTGTTCAGTAAATTCAAGGAATTCAAAGCCTTAATAGAGAAACTTTCTGAAAGAAAGATCAAGATACTCAGGTCAGATAATGCAGGAGAATACACCTCAAAAGAGTTTGTGAACTTCTGCAAAGATGTCGGGATCAAGAGGGAACTCACCACTCCCTACAATCCTCAACAAAACGATGTGGCAAAAAGAAAGAACAGAACAATAATGGAAGCAGTGAAGACCATGATCCATGATCAAGATCTTACAATGTGCTTATGGGCAGAAGAAGCAATGACAGCAATATATGTGCAAAACCAATTGTCCCATAGTGCACTTGGGTTCAAGACCCCGGAAGAAAGGTTCACCGAAAAGAATCCAGAGGTAAGCCATCTCAAAATATTTGGCCGCCTAGTGTTTATACATATTCTGAAAGAGAAAAGAAACAAGTTGGACCCTTCAGGGAAAAAATTATGCATTCAAAGCTGCCTATGTGAGTTCTGAGTTATTCTTAGCCTTCTCTAGATCCTTTTTGGATCAGTTCTATTCTTGTGTTCCAATGGTTGTGTATCCTCCTCTTCTTCGAAGTCCATTGTGTCGGATCTTATTTCTTCTTTGCCTCTGGGCCTGATCTCAGTCCTACCCCTGCTTCCTAACCTTTCTTCTTGAGAAGATCGACAGGTAAAACCTAATGCATCCACAACTTGCATGGGTTGCATTTGACTCCAGGCCATGACATCACCTCCTTGTCAAGGCCTCTTCATCCAAATAGAATGGTAGCATCCGCGACTGGAAGGCCTCCCTGTTGGCATACCTCGACCACACAAATGTATGGTGTCAGTTCATGTTGAATGCTATGTGTCGTCTATTACAGTTAAGCAACTCATGTGGAATGTTCAACCTCTTTGTTGCATCAATTATCCTGTTGTACCACTTGGAGAATGTCATGTTGTTAAAGGTGGTGTTCTCTAAGTCTGCCCTTGAATGTCAGGGCTCAAACTTTTTCTTTAAGTGCCCCTTATCTACTAACGCAAATGTTTTTCAGTGGGTGGCATCCACTTGAGCATTGTGAACACAAGAAACAAGTGTCCATAGGTGAAAGTACCACCATTCTCTCAGGATTCCTCGCAATCCACAAGGAGTTCCTCCAATAGGTAGTTGCACCAGTTGAATACATCGCCATTGGCACAAAAATCTGCCACTAATAAATCATCTAGTGTGCATTCTCCCTTGTAATAGGACCTCATAACTTTGCTAGCTATGATTTAGCAACTAGTCCTAACCGTCTCAGGTAGTATGGGGTCAATTTTGGCTGTGTGTCCCCCCTCTATGTGTGAAATATCTCATATAGGTTGG
Source organism: Picea engelmannii (assembly GCA_009831015.1). NCBI lineage: Eukaryota > Viridiplantae > Streptophyta > Pinopsida > Pinales > Pinaceae > Picea > Picea engelmannii. The sequence goes on from ML784853.1 coordinate 609,631, forward strand.
GCTCCCCCTTCTTCTTGACATGCTTGTTGGGACCCTAGAACCCTTTGGACATGTCCTCACCCTCAAGGGACAATCCAGTAAGTTGGTGGATGTCTTCTGCATGGATTGGATATCTCCTATCCAACCATAGACTTTTGTCATGCACCTTGTTGATCAGAAACTTAGTACACCTCGCAACTTCGACAGTGGTGTCAAACACTAGTAAGTCCCTAAGGTTCGTGATGGTTGAATTGAACAAATTGATGAAGTCGGGCTTCGGCACAAACTGCATGCCTCCCAACTCATTTGGAGCGATAATCCAGAAAATATCTATGTTCATCTGCGGGAACAAGACCTGGTCTATAAATTCGAGGTCGATGAGCTTGAATTGCTCCATCTTCCCCTTGAGATCACCCATGACCTCGACCCAGGGGTCTCAGGGCTCATATGGTACTGCATCCTTGGAAATGGTTCTTCGGCTCCCTATAGCTCTCGGCATGGTCATTCTGAACTATCAGTAATCTGGACAAGTGAAACAGGGATTGGGGATCTCAACTAATGGTCGAGTGATTACATAGGCTTTCTCACTCTGTAGAATTCGTAAATTTCTAAGTTTGTTCTGGGAAACAATGCGTCCTAAGCCAAGTTCTCAAACCCTTATACCTGTGTTGAGATGGCAAGTTCTGTAATAACTGATATTCATCATTACCCTATAGATATAACTTGGATCTGAGTTGTCTGATGGGACTGGTTAATGGGGTAAATCTCTCGATTTATCTCGGCATTTACTGGGAAAGTTGGTCAAGGACGTGGTCAATTTCAGACCTTACAGTTTGACAGATGAGAATCTTGGTGCTAATACTGATGGAATGTTCGCATATCGCAGCTTTATGGCTTAACCAAATTCAAACATGGTATTGTAGTAGTAATAAAGGTTGTGACTGGATTGGGTCCATGTGGCACATGGACTCAGATTGCATCTGGATTCACTCTCCCTCTGAACACAAAGGGGTCTCGGTCATATTAATGATTGTCATTAATAGGTCTTTGACGCTTCTGATATTACGTGGATAATTAATCAGTTATGCATCAAGACAACACTTAAACGAAAAAATGAACTACATGTCACAGCGCAACAAGGCACTCTTCGACTTTATTAACTGAATTCACAACAATTTGCAAGAAAATTCAAATATAACTATTATAAATGCTCCTTCGAACTAGAGAAGCAGTCCTTTAGCTCAATTCATAGATAGACAAGGTTTTAGGTGAGTGCCATTCACCCATCCTTGCCACAACATACCATCCAGTTGTGCAAGTCTGACTGTTCCAGACGGTCAGATCTCCACAACTATAAATGGCCCCATCCAATACATGTGCAACTTGCCTGGATGTTTCTGGTATCAATTGTCATAAAGTAGGACCTTATCTCCTTGCTCAAATACTTTGGTATTAATGTGTCTGTCATGCCAATCTTTCTGCCTTGCTTTCTCAACTGTCTGATGGAAGTCTGCTAAAAACCTGGTCACTTCCAATTATTGTAAGTGCATGAGCCTCTATGCAATTGATTCATCCTTTGCCATGTGTGTAATTGTTTCCATATACAAACTTGGAGTAATGAATTATGCGGTCACCATAGCCTCTTTCCCATAAACTAGTTGAAATGGATTGTATTTATGGATTTTCTATGTGGTTTTCCTGTAATCCCATAGTACTGTTGGAACTCTGTCATCCCAATCTTCCCTACTTGTGCAACAGACCTTCGTTAATCCTCTCTCTAGAAACTTGTTAAACACTTCCACTGTTCCATTAGCTTGTAGATGTTAGGGACTACTTTCATGATTTTGGATCAAGAAATCTGATGTAAGCTTTGTTATTGTACTATTGATAAAATGAGCTCCCTGATCACTGGTCAGACTCCTAGGACATCCAAACCGAGTGATAATATTTTCAAAAATAAACCTAGCAGCAGTATTAGTCAAAAATTATTGAACAACTGTTGCTTTAGCCCAACATGTAAGGTAGTCAGTTGCAGTAATAATGTACCTAGCCTTTGAATTCTTAGTTGTGGGGTTGATCGACTCAATGAAGTCAACTGCCCACTTCTCAAATTCTTGTAAATCTCGAACTGGTTGAAGTGGTAATTCATCTCGTCGTGATGCGTAATTCATATTGTCATGATGGCTTACCCACTATTTGACAAACATCACATGATCTAGAATATTCCTTTGCATCCTTGAAGAGCATGGACCACCATATTCCAGCTTGGAGGAATTTTTTCGCAATGGCCTTTCATCCCACATGACCTCCCGCAACTCCATTGTGGCACTCCCACAGTATGTCTTGTCTTTCATGATCCAAGACACATCTCCTGAGGATACTATCTAGTCCCAATTTATACAATTTCCCTACAATCAATTGATAGTCCTCTTCTCTAACTACCATATGGCGTTTATGGGTTGCGGAGTATGTTTTTGGGTAGGTCGTTGTACTTAAGAAGACTATTATGTCTTCCAGGTATTCTGGTATGGCCTCAACCTAGAATAGGTCTGCATCTGGGAGCTGATCATCAACTGCTCCACCACTTTCTCCCGACTCAAATCTAGACAGGTGATTAGGCCCTACGTTACATCTTCCAGGCTTAATGATCACTTCAAAAGAAAATTCCTGAAATAGTAGAAACCATCACTTCAAAAGAAAAATCCTGAAATAGTAGAAACCATCTACAAATTCCCCCTTCCAACATAGGTTTGTTAACTAAATATTTTAATGCAGAATGATTCATAAAGAACTTAAAATGACAACCTAAAAATTAATTTCTAAACTTTTACAAGGCGTAAATCATAGCTAAACCATCCCTTTCTGTCATTGTATATTTTCACTCAACTTACGACAAATTCCTTCTAACAAAATAGATAGGATGATCCATGGCTCCATCTCCTGATTGCACTAAGATGGCTCCCAAGGCAATACCTAAAGCATCTACGTGGATGTGAAATTCGTTTTCCCAATTTGGAAATATCAGAATAGGTGTTGTGTTGAGCTTCTCGTTTAGGGTCTCGAATGCTTTATCACATTCTAGGGTCCATTGGAACACTTCGGCCTTCTTTAGTACATTTTCCAGAGGTACAGTGATATTTTCATATCTTCTGATAAACCTGCGATAGTACCCTGTGTGCCCCAGTGTGGAGCGCAACTTATTATCACTTGTAGGTGGCGACATGTTCACAATAACCACAACTTTGGTTGGGTCTACCAGTACTCACTCTCAGCATACTATGTGGACTAACAAATTTCCATGTGGCACATAGAAGATACACTTTCTGAGGTTCAATGATATATTAAATTCTCTACATTTGTCAAACATAAGACGTAGTATCACTACATGTTCTTTGAGCAGACTGTATACCATCCAATATTCCATATAAACTTCTATAAACTTGTGAATAAATTCTTGGAAAGTTGCTATTACAATCTTGGAGAAAATTGCAGGGGTGTTCTTTAGGCTGATTGGCATCACATTGTATGCAAATGACCCCCATTTTGTTATGAATGTGGTCTTCTTTTTGTCCTCTTCAGCAATCCTTACTTGGTGATACCCCAAAAATCCATCTGTAAATGAGTAAGATTCTTTCCCCGCAACCCGGTCTAGCACCTTATCAATAAAAGGTGTTGGAAAAGGGTCATGCACACAAGCAAAGTTAAGGATTTTGTAGTATACATAGACCCTAATATCCTTTGTAACTTTCTTTCTTTGGATGACTATTGGGCTGACCCATTATGCTTCTTCCACTGCAAAAATAAGTTCAGCTTCCAACATCTTGTCTATTTCCCTCTTAACCTTCTCTTTCACTCTGGGGTTAAGGAGGTATGGTCTATTCCTCACAGGATTCGATCCTAGTTTTAATTCAATTTTCATCTCTCCCATAGCTCCTTTAATCCATTTTAACTCTGAAAATGTCTTTGGGAACAAATCGTCATATTCTTGCAACAAACTCTGTATTTCTTCGCTAGTTTGCTCATCCCAGTAATATCCCACCATAGTTGTCTTAGGTTGCTCTGTGGTCCCTATATCGACTTTGAACAACTTCAATGGGTGATTATAAGAACCATCATTCTGATTGGGTATGATGTTTTGGATTTATTTGTTCCCTTTTGTCTCCTTAATGGCTAAGTTTCTCAATTCTTCTAAATCATCTAGGATTTCCAAAGCCTTCTCAATCTTCTATAATTCTATAGGTTTATTGTTCAAGTTTAGGTGAATATTAGACTGAAGTTCTTGGCTATGCTTTGCGCATACCACTAGGTATGATTTTTGTTTACTAGTGTATGTAAAAAGGAATTCTTTAATTCTTTGCAGGACTACTTCAAGCTCAGGGTACTTACTTGTAAATGAGAATTCCTTGCAAAACTGATCTACCAACATTTTTCAGTCACTGGTCTTTCTTCTAGTTTCTTAATGCATGAACCAAGCTTTCAGTATTGGACCTAGTGAATGGGGAAATACTTGAACCCAGAATCAAGGTGGTATTTCCACAACTTGCCACTGTGTAACTCATTGTTCAATATGTGGTTTAGGATCAGACTATCCATTGAAAAATTGTGCAACTTGGAAATCTATCCACATCCTTGATTCCAACTGCTTCTTATCTTGAAATCTCAATTTGATAGCTTTCTTCACATCGTTTTAATCCTTGAGTAAGGCTTTGTGATTGGACCACCATCTGGCAGAGGTGTCCTGGAGGGATAAATCCAGTACTGATATCCTTTGATCCTCCACTACCTTTTCTTCCATGCTGACCAAAAAATTGTTAAGTCCTGAGGTACCATCATATATTGGGTGTTCTCTGACCTCGATTCCAACCCATCTAATTTCCCTAACAGTTGCGCATCTTCTTGAAAATGTTTCGTATGAGCCTTGTTGTCAACTATCAAATGCCAGTTATGAATCTTCAAATGTTGATTGTATACTCCTCCAACTTATTGATTTATCAATAGTAGGATTTATGTAGTCTTCTCTTGTTCCTATTGTTACAGTGTACAATTGATCCAAGTATTCTCCCTCCATATTGTTGTCTTTTGGTTCCGTATATCGGGGGCCTACATATAGATCCAAGGGTTGAACTACTTTGATTCCATCTACCTCAAATGTCATAGTGTTTTTCTTTAGGTCAATCACTGCATAGTTGGCATAGGCCCATTCAATACCAAGTAGTGCAGGGTAAAAGTCATTATCCCCCATGATTTTGATCACCTCAAATTTAGCTACAGTATTCACTCCCCCAGCATCTATTTCCACATTCTCCACTCTTTCTGGATCTGATGTAAATTATCAGCATCAGCTTCAGTCTTTTCCCATCCTCGAGTGACGATATTGATGTTGGGTATTTGTCATTTAATAACTCTTTTGATTTATGAACTGATGAGATTAGTTCATCATTGACATACCTGATCTTCCCACTTTGCAATTAGTTCTGGATAGTCTTCAGTTTCATGCCCATTGGTTCTATAGTGAGAGCACCATGGTCGCCTCGGATGAGTACAGTCTCTAGCCATATGGCCTTGCTCATCACAGTTGTAGCATCTACTTGGTCCTCTTCCCTCGATTCTTCCTTCTCTAAAGTCTCCTTCGGCTACACCTCCTCGACCTCTTCTCGGTCCCTAAGGGGTTTCATTCACCCTGAATGAATGTTCAATCCAACCTGTCTACAAGTGCATCCAACGCTCTGCATTGATTGGTAGTATGTGTGGTAGATGCGCAAAACTCACAATGTACAGTATTTGGTATTGTTGAATACTTCTAAATAATGGGGCATTGTCTCGGCCCATGCCCATGGATTCGGAAAATCTCGCAATACTCAGTTGTTGGCACGACTTGGCTACCTAGAAAAGCATGATATGGGGTGGGTTATGGAATGGTCAATTCACAGATACTTATGCAACTCCGCCCGTGGGTCCTAGTGAGGGTCCCATTGGATTCTAAGGAGCTCCCATTCCCCTCATTTGTGGACATTTGTTCCCTAGATGTCCTTCTATGTAACATCCTGTACACCATACCTGTAATTGTCCTGGTCTAGGTATCATCAATTTTTTAATATTTTTTGTAAGCATCGATATTTTCCCTTGTAATTGCATTAAATTTACATCTTCTAGGGGTCTGGTCATTTTCAGACTCCCTGGATATCCTGCCATGGCTTCAATCTTCATTGATTGTTCCAAGGCATCTATCAAAGTGGCTATTTGTTGTTGCAATAATGGAATCTGTGTCAGAGGTAGCAATCCTTGAATATACCATTCTCTTTGATGTTCCTCATGAATTGGATGTGCTAACCTCCATATAGAATCTTTAAACTTATGGCTATATTCCCAGGTCGATTCACCTTCCCTTTGTTGAATCTCGCACAACTCAGAAAGAGCTTGTTATTCTGACTGAGGTAGCTTAAACTCTGCTATGAACCTTGTTCGTACCTGGTCAAGTGTGAATGCTTCACCTTGAATTCCTAGCACTCCTTGATCAATAATATTCATGTATCATTTGAGAGCACGGCCTCTCAAGGTAGTCTGGAACTCAACCAATTTATTCGCATCTAGAGTCCCTCTAGACCTCCAGATTGCTTCACACAAGAACCAATGTTGCTCAACATCTTCGTCTCCTTTACCCCAGAATTATGGGTATCGAGAAATCGAACCTCCCGTGTTACCAGCCATTGTTGATATTTCTGCTCCTATCAAAATAAACCTTAACGGTCCTGGTTGAGACCTACCAGGGGATATTAATATCCTCCTTGTACTCGCACTTCCTGGTTGTGACTAACTAACTAGTTGTACTGGAACAGAATTAGCATAATAAAGTAGTATCGAATTTACCACTTGTATAGAAGACACTTGGGGTGTGGGTGATTCGGGGCTGGTGCCACTGGCTTCGGGGCGGGTTTCTTTGATTTGGGGGGTCTCGTTTTCTTCCTATGGAGTGGTCTCTTCAGTCAGATTCCTAATATTTCCTAGCATCAGGGATGAATCTTCTCTTTCCTCTTCAAGATCCATGTCGGCTTCCTTATCCCTTGCTTCCACACCTTCTCTTTCTTTTCCATCCTCCTGGGGACTTCTTTCTCTATGCGCTTCTCTCTCACTTAATATTTGACTGGCTAGTCTTTCTTGTCTTCTCATCTTCCGCATCTCTTCCATTTGTCCATCCTCTATGTCTCTTGGTCTGACTTCTTTCCACAACTTCTCAAACTGTTTTGTTTCTTTCTTTATCTTATCATGCCACCACTTCTCAACTATGGCGGTGATTTTCATGGCTCGCTCGTCTCCTGATTCCATTTCTTGTTGTTTCCCCCTTTTTTCAAAGAACCATCTCCCCTCTCTCATGCCATGATTCCACCCCAAACTCACCCTACCCCAAGCGAGAGTATTTATGCTGCCATCTCAGTTGAGGACATAGTCAACATCCCCTCTTTCATCAAGAAAAACTTAATCCACAGGGGGATTTCTCTCAACAGTTTTCCTCTTGCGTATTTCTTGAAATATGTTTATTCTCATGAAAAATATTGGTGATTCTCAGCTGCAAACTCAATAATGTATCCTTCTAATTTGGTATTACCCCAGAAATCAATCGCTCACGTGACTGGACAATACAGCCAATGGAGCATTGCAATATTTTTTGTATCCTAAGTACATGTCTTCTTGACTCATTCTTGGAATTATGGAGCTTCTTGGAGCCTATCTATCTAGTGGAAAAGTTCTTCCGGGAACTTAACCCAGAATATCTCTTACTGGTCGCTCGATCTTTTTGAGTAAAAGACTACCTCCTGTGTATATTTCACAGGTTTTCCTCTTAGCTCTGCTTCTTTTCATATGAAAGCATCATAATTTCTCTCCCACCATTGGTGAATATTAGATATGTGAATCTACAGAAGCATTCTCCCTACAAGTTCCCTTTTAAAGCAGGTCCCAGCAACGAAACCATTTTGTTGGCACGGAATTGATCAGACCAGGGTCCTTCTCAGGTTACCAACAAAAGGTATCGTGTAGTCTAGAGCATTGGCATTTTCATCTCCTCTGAAGAGAATAAGTCTCACCCAAAGTGAAACCAAGACAAAAGGATAGGGAAGGGAAAGGAGAATACTTGGGTGGGTTCATAGAACCTTCAAGACTCACCATGATCTTGCGCGAAATAGACCAATTACATATCAGATCTGGACTCGTGTATACAAGAACTGAAGATACTTAAGTTGTGAAAATCATTCATACATAGAGACATCATATTGAGCTTATCAAACATAAATAAGTATTGTAAAGATACAATGCATAATCATAAACACAGTATGACACATTATATTTCAAAATTTCAGGTCCTTCTTCATCTATTATCTTCAGAACTTATCGAATACAATCTTAGATATACATCTTGGTACTCTGTTATAGACTTCTGACTCTGGAATCATGTCACGGAGCTCTATTTACCCAGAACCAAAATATAGACTACATGTACAATAATTTCTTAAAAACAGCAAAACTCAACATATCAAGAACAAGAACCTAGAGGTGAGATAAAGAACTTGAGAACAACAACCCTAGAACTCTTTTACAATCAAATACATCTCATATATATAAGTTGATTGGGATCTTCTAGCTTTGGGCTCGCATGCTTTCTTGTTCTATTGTAACTGCTTTTGCCTTGTTGGCGTTGCGTTGTCCTTTTTCGCAATTGATTTCTGTTACTTTTCCTCGCTCCACTATCCATCTTCTTTTGTGGCTTGTGCAACTCGTGCTAAACCAAAACTGGCACTATAGTCCTTCTTGCATAGCTTTCAAATCCAAAAACAAAGGGCCCAACAGAAGCAATAGAAAATATGACCCTACATTGTTTGGTGACATTAATTTTTTCTTTATCGCATACCCAACCAAGAGGGTAAGGCTTTGGCTGTGGTTTCATTAGAAGACCCGTCTTCTTGACAAGTGCTTCAGATATTAAGTTTACCTGGGAACCTAGATTGAATAATGTGTCTATCTTAGTACGTTTAGATACAACTCTTATATGAAATAAATCATTCCTCTTATGTTCATCAATATGAGATTCATCATTGGAACTTGAACTAGCATGAAGAGAATATTTACCTTGTACTCCAACCACTATGATCTTTCCTTCATCTCCTGAATTGGAACCAAGATTTTTTTGTACTGTAGCAACGGTCTTTGTCTTCCCCTTTCCACCGAACTGTTTCGGTTTCTTTTCTGGATGTAGTTTCCACAAAAATTATTCATCGTGACCTCTCTTCTTGCAATGAGTGCAAGATGGTTTTCCTCCTCTCATTATTGTAGTGGACTTCGTTTCCTTCCTTTTGAACTTCTTGAAAGTATTTTGTGGGAAATTGGAAGGTTTCTTCAAGGGATCTTCTAAAATGTTTCCCCCTATTCTCAAGGTGAGTGGCTTGCACACAAACTTCATCAAGACTAGTGGGGTTAAACAATATCAAAGTATGACAAATATAATTGTCAAGTGCACCAATATACTTCATTAAACTTTCATAAAAATCCAAAGGAATGTTCAATGATAGAGCTTTCTTCCTAAATTCTTCTGTGAAACTTTGTACAGTTTGACCTTTACTTTGCCTCAAATCTTTCCATTCCATCATTGCTTTATGTAAATACCCTAATGGATAGAAATTCTTACTTATCTCTATTTCAAATTATGACCATGAGGAAATAAGATTACCACACTTACTTATGTCCTATAGCTTTCTCTCCCACCATACGAGAGCAGTGCCTTCCAACCGAAGAGAAGCCAGTTGCACTTTAACTTCCTCTTCATCAATATGATGAACATGGAAATATACGTCAACATGTTGGATCCAATTATCTAGTTTTTCAGGATTAGCATCTCCATTAAACATAGCTAAAGAAAACTTTACATCAAGATTTAATAATGGTTTCTTAAAAGAGGCTTTATGGTTAGAATGTTGAGAGTGGTGAGAATGCTCAAAGGAAGAAGAACTAGAACTTGAATCCAAAGATGGAGGCTCAGGAGTATATCCTCTAGCCCCTTGGTTTACCGAAGCATCATCATCTGGTGGTGATTCCTTTTTCTTCCCTTTCTTCTTCATCCTCTTCTCGTAATGTCCATACATTTTCTCAACCATGTCTGACATGAGATAGAAGACCATGTGAAATTTTTTCTCCTATTCATCACGCTTGTCTTCTTCTTCCATCTTCTTCCTTCGGGATGCACGACCAACTTCGGGATTGAAATTATTAAGATTTCCTTCACCCTGCTTATTCTTGGCCCTAGTAATCATTCATACTCAACAATTCAAGTTAAAGACGACTGCTCTGATACCAACATGATCTGGGATGTTTTCGTCTGGTGACTTGTTAAAGAATTGTATTAAATGAGCATAAACTAAATTACACCATAAAAAGGGAAGAGCATAAAAGGAAAGAGACATAATCATGCAATATGAACACAAATAAATTAATAACGGAGTTCGTCCGTGGTGGACTACGCCTATGAGTCTTGCTCTCAAATGGGTAGGCCTTTTTTATTAACTCCACAAAAGAATGTCGCAAAATACATAAGTATACCTCATTTTGGAGTTTATCTATAGAATCTTTGCTCAGATAAGAAAACAAACATCACCATTGTGTTCGTGGCACTGAATTACCTAAAAATGACTGTCTCCATGCCTCGATCCGAATCTGGCACTTTCGGACCCAAGAAAAATATTGCCTCAGTTTTCATGCCCTACATCTGCTATTAATCATCGGCAGATTGTCTCGAAAATTTTACCCAGTCCATACAGTCGTGCCCTGTTCTCTCCTCTATGTCCCATACACTGGCGGAAACCCCCTTTTTATATAAAAATCTGGCATTTGTGTAATAAATGGTCATTTGGTGTACTGGTTAGCGAAGGCTAAATGAAGACGTTGGTTAGGCAGAGGTCCTAGAGTTGAATCCCATGGGCCTCCCCTTTTGGGCTCTTTGTTATAAATTTTTTGGTGCGCTCTGCTAAATATGGTGAGGCAGTTGGAAAATATTGTGGCGGGTATGCCATATATGGAGGGACCTCCGCCAAATTTGGCAGGGTCCTGTTATATATATATATTTTTAAATTATAGTTGTTGGTCGTCATTGGGAATTTTCCCACTGCCACGTGGTAGCCCATGATTGGGCCATGTGGAATCCAATCATTGGTCCATGTCACCTCATTGCATAGTCACCTTGCCACATGTCGTACGAATGCCACGTCATCCTGCCACATAATGTATGGATGCCACGTGTCGTGTACGGACTGCCATGTGGAAAATTTTCATTGGTCCACATGTTGGCCCAAAAATTCAAAAAATGAGTGACACGTGGCAGCCTCTCATGTTGCCACATCATCATGATGATGTCATCATGACACATGTATCCCTCTATGCTTTCCATGTATGTTGTACGAAAGATGACATCATCTGTATTGATGCTTACATTAGCAGTATGGATGTTGACTCATCCCTGTTGACTGGGCTAGGTTGACCAAAACTTTGATCGTGAATATCTTTCAATCCATATCTACATTTGACGAGTCATTTACGTCGTTAGAAATATTGCAACGCGCTCTTCGCGATCATTCCATTTTAACTGAGTTTTGGGAACTTTGAATTTTTTCCCTTTCTCTATTTGTTGAAGCCATTATGAGCATCCCAAGTTCCCTCTGCAAGTTTTGAGTTGTTCTTAGCCTTCTTTGGATCATTTTTAGATCATGCATACACCTCAAAGAATCAACCACGACTAGTCTATAAGCCACAGGTCATTTCTTTTCCACAAATTTGAAAGGTCCCACAAACCTAGGAGAGAGTTTATCACCCTTTCCAAACTTGATCGAACTCTTTTGCGGTTTTACCAACAAGAAAACTCTGGAGCCAACTTCATAACTGCAGTCAACGCGATACGCATTAGCATAACTCTTTTGTCGATCCTACACTTCTTTAATCCTCTGTCTTATCGATTGCATTTGTTCTTCCATTTCTTGGATCACTTATGGTCCCACCAGGACCCTATCCTCAAGTCGATCCCAAATCAACGATATCTGACACGGTCTCCCGTAAAGGAACTCAAACAGTGCCATCTAAACGTACTCTGGTAACTGTTGTTGTATGCAAACTTTACCAATGTAAAGAAGTATTCCCAACATTTTTGTTGATCCATTACATACATACACAACATATCCTCCAAAATCTCGTTCGTTCTCTCCATTTTTTCGTCTGTCTCTAGGTGATACGTTGTACTAAAATTCAGTTGTGTTCCCAAGGTGTTAAGCCCTAATATTGGCTCATTACCCCTTAATTGGGGCATATTAGATTAGTAATGTTATTTTTATTTATGTCGGATTTAGGCCATTAGTTGTAATTTATATTAGTAATGTTATTTTATTTATGTCGGCTTTAGGCCATTAGTTGTAATTATACCTCCTAGTCTCCTATATATACCA
>ML784853.1:632169-646560 GCA_009831015.1 Picea engelmannii
CATGGAAAAAAGTGATCTCAGAATTGTTTGCTACTACAATTCATTTACTTCCATCGATCCAACTATCAATTGGAATGACCTCATCATTACATACACATGTATTATCAGCCACTCTTTCCAGAAATATCACTATGTCTCCCCCAACAAAGATTTTATGTAATTTCTCATTATGTAGCTACTTTAACCTGCAACTTTCTTGTTGTAATATCTAACAGTTCCTAAAGTGTTTTCAACTTCATGAGTTAGCAATACTCACATCATTTCAGCTATTAGCATACTCATTTCTATGTTATATAATATATTCATGAATTCACCAAAATGCATTCAATAATTCCACTTGTAACATTTTCAATAGCTCCAAAACTGATCTTGAAATTGTAACAATAACAATCCAATCACCTTCAGCTAGTATTCATATTAAATATAATGCATCTATCTCTCATTACGTATTTTCAGTACCATAGACCTTTCATAATGCAGCAATTTATTACTAATTAAAATGACAATCAATGTGCCAATACCCATGGCCACATCTACACAATGCATCCATGCATTGACTACATAATACCACATAACTATGTCATGCATTCCACCATGATGAGTTCGAAGGTCTGGCCAACGGCTCAACACGTCATCCACACACTTCCTACTGCTTGCCTAACTATTTGGTTACCTTCCTTTTCCACCCAAACGCAACACCAAGAATATAATCCTTAAGTTCTCTTCAGTGTTGGAAAAGAGGTTGCAATCCAAACATCAGATATACATTAGATACCATTGAGCACTCACATATCACTATAGCCCTTCCATATCCAACCATATTATGGTCTCACACATGAAAATCTCTATGGATATTCATTGTTATAGAAGGAGTATGTCTCATGAATTAACCTGGTTATGATCCCATAACCAATTATAACATAATATGCAACCGACATTTTATCTAAATGCATTCTAGCATCAACAACAGTTACATACTCTAGGCCTTCGGCCATTACATGTCAATTTAAATACTGAAAATTAACTGAGGGAATTCTTACCTCAATCCCCTTCAACATGTATGCATCAACAACAACTAACTGCATACCTGCCTGGTTGTTATCAACCTACTTGTTTCTATCTGACCAACTGATATTTGTAGGAGCTCACAGAATTCCTCCTTCATTTTGATCACCATTCCTGCCACCCTCGTGGGTCTTCACCTAGATGGAAATCATAAGCAACATCAACATCCACGTCTTTAACCCTGATATATCATTTTTCATGAATACATAATCCATCATTAGTCATACTCAATCATTATCTCATAATAATAGACTATTCTAAGTTCACAAGCATGTTATATGCAAAATTACACCTCCCTATGCACCAAGAATCCACTGTCAACATGCCTGCTAATGCATATGTAATTTAACTTCATTGTATGCCTCATGCACTCTAGTGCATTTATGTTTTAATTCACTTATTTATTTATCTATTTCTATTGTAGTTGGTTGTCCTTGAATTCCTTCAGATCCTTGTTGCCTTGTGTGTTCCCATTCTGTTCATTTTCACTATGGTTCCTTGGTTTGAACGCTTTCCAACCAAGTTCTTCTTGGTCATTCTGCAATCCAACCAGTGTACTCAAATTGCGACAGCTCCCCTTGGGTAGTCATGCCCAACTTACCTTTATGAGACATTCCAGTGCCCTAGAATGAAGTAGCTCAAACATTCCATCATTCTACTACAACATTCTTGAATCAAATACTCTTACTTCTAGTTCTTCATTAGGTTACTTCATTAACATTTCCCTGTGAAACCACACCTTTCACACTTAATACCATTCCCCAATCGAAGTCCATTTTCATTCAATGACACTTTTCAGGTGAGAGAGCATTCCAATTCCTCTGCATTGGCATCATGCTTCCACTGTGAACTCTGATATCATAAGTGAATTTATTTCACACTTAAGCTTTGCAACTGCCTACTCATTTCTACCTTCAAGGCTATGGAGCCTTACCTTCTTTTTTTTCTTTTTTTTCGATGCCCTTCAGTGACATTTTTTACCTGCTAGCTTCATATCCTATGTGAAGATTCTTTCTTTTGTAGTACCTTATCCATCCTCTATAATCTTTGTCATGCTTCCATGACTCTAATATATGATCATGTTCTTGAATTGATCTGATTATACCCCTAATCTTGCCAAACATGTAAGCAATCATCTCGTTAGAATTATACATATTATAAAAAATTGTCAATTAAATTTACAGGTACCTTTTCTGTTTAATTTATGAAGAAAATTGTATCAATTATAACAGTTATTCAAAAATAGAATGATTCCAGTTCATTCTCCTCTGAATCATATTTCCAACGACTGAAATCTCGCCCCAATCGGATATCGAAGTTGAAAGTTAGGGCTCCCTGAAAAACCACTTTTATCCCCTTTAGTTGATACAGAAAATCGAAAACTGCAAAGGTGCTTCCTTCAAAACAAGTTCCATGTGACCACGGCTATGACCATGCGCTTAGCTGAAAAGCGCTTATCCAGAGCTTCGAGACTACAGGGGTCCGAAACTTCAGGACTTTGGGACTTCAAAGGATCTCACACCATAACACTTCAAAACACCTGAACGTCGAACTGCGAACTCCCAAACCCTCGCTCTCCGGAGCTTAACTACTTTGGCGCTCCTGAGCTTCAGGACTTCAGAGAACTTCTCATCATAACACAACACATTTCCCGAATGCTGAAATTTCGAACAAGTGTTCCCCGGAGCCTCAGGACTCCGATAATTCAAAACTTCGGGCTTTGGGAGATCCGATAACTTAACACCTTATTTCTCTTGAATGTCGAAATGGTGAACTCCCGGAGAGGCTCTCCGGATCTTCGTGCTTCAGAGGTATTTACAACTTCATACCTGAAAACTCCCGAACGTCAAAATTATGAACTGTCAGGGTCTTCTTAGAACTATGCACTAGGGATGCTACATGTTAAAATATGGAGATGACATGTGGCCCAATCGACGAGTGACATGTATTGAGTTCTAGTTGCACATAAGGTTTGTAAAAGGAACAAATCAAGTTGGCACATGGCATGCATAAGTTGGTCTGCATCACCCTAGGTGATGTCATCATTCCACGTCACTATGGTGCTCTGGGACTTCGGTACTCCGGGCTTCAGAGGATCTTACTGTACAACACTTCACTTCCTCTGAACGTCGAACTGGAAAACCCCCGAAGGTTTCAAGAATCAACAGTCCACACTCCTGGCTGAGATACATGGTCAGTAAAAGCTCTGGGACTCTGGGCTTCGGAGAATTTTGCAACACAACACAACGTTTCCCCCAAATGTCTAAGTGTTTGACTTCACACTATAACACTTCAAAACACCCGAACGTTGAATTTATGAACATACTCTATATGGAGCTTCGAGGCTCTGGAGATTCAGAACTTCGGGCTTCAGAGGTTTTTTCTATTGAACGCCACCAAACCCCCAAATTGTCGAACACCGAATCAGCAAACTCTTGAACCGACGCTCTTCGGAGCTTCGGTGCTTCCGGCTTCGGGAGACTTCTCCACTCTACACCACAAATCTCACGAACGGTGAATTCTCGAATACTTGATAATCTATGGACACGTGTCCACAAACATGAACGTTCTGGATTGGTTCTGAACTTCGAGACTTCATGAAACTCTTCCCTCTATGCAACCACAAACAAAATTTCCCCGGAGTGTCGAACTGTCGAACCACTTGGGGACCTAATAGTTCTCCTTCTCCCAAATGATCTACAGTGTAGATTTACTCCAAGACTTCAAAGCTTCGGGGATTTTTCCTCCTCTCTATCAAATACTTTAAAACTACCAAAGCATCCAAGTCTAAAGGACTTGAGGGGTTAACAACCACGCTACTTCCCCAGATCTGATGGTTGTGAGGGATCTTTCTTCTCCCGAACGGATCCAATGGCCCAAATCTAAACTTTGTGGTCCAAAACCACATTTGTTGTGGTTTATTTCCTTTGTTGGCTTTCTCGAACCGCTAAACCTCCTGATATTTTGAACACAATCAAGGTGTTCTCTCAACGCCCTCCTAGCACTATGTAACTTAAATTCTCTGTGAAATTGCACTACAATTTCAACTTACATGACCCATCCAAGCTCAGTGTTGGAAATTGGGCTCTAATACCAATTTGTAACATACCTAGCCACCCACAAGTTGGGCTACGCCACTTAAACAAGATGCAACATACCCAACCACCAGCAGGCAGGGCACGTTGTAGTCCCAAGACTGGGTTCTCTGAACAGATATCAAATTCTAACAACATTTAATCTGAAAACGAGCATGAAATAACCACATGCATTAATCAAGATCAATGCCACATCATAAAAGAGATAAACAACATGCCATGCACAACAAATAGCCAGCAGAAAGGCACATTAAAAATACATATCTTAGAGATAATTAAATACACAGCAGAAATAAACATTACACAGAAAACACAGAGAGCACTTATCTTTGCAAGTAAACGTTCACCAACTGGTTGCAGACCAAGGACGTTCCTCCCAACCATGGACACTGTTGTTTATTTAATCTCAACATCAGGTGACCCCCAAGCCAGGGATATGAATCCAAAAGGAAAGGTCTTAGGCCCAGTTTAAACACACAACAGATGGATAACTAGTTCTTAGGTTTCCCAACCACACAACAAATATGAATTCCCCCTCAGCCTGCACAACCCAAAGAAATAAACACCTTTCTTTGCCATGCAGTCCCTGAGGTTGTTCCATTTCTCTTCAGGGATCTAGTGCTACTGATCAGGAAATATCCCTAGTGGAAACTCCAAGGACTCTCAGTTGTGGACAATTCCATCTGAACTGTCATCGATCTCATAACTAACAGGCCTCTCAGCAATCAAGCTATCACAGGTCTTTCAGCACTCACAACAATCCAAGTACACCAACTCTCTACTATCCAGCCTACACAACCCCAAGAGAATGGACCCCCTTCTCTGCCACGCAGTCCCTTGGACTGGCCATCTCCTTCCAAGGCACCAGTGCTTCTGGTTAAGAATCTCCCTATTGGGACTCTCAATACTTGCAGTTGTGGACAGTTCTATCTAAACTGCCATCAAGCTCATGCACACAGGCATCCATTCCCTCCTAGAATGATCAGTAAAACATTACAGCCATTCATCAATGGCTCTCCTCTTCCTGCCATTTGTTTCCATTCTCAACCCAAGAGCATACGAACTAGAAACAGTTAGTGAAGAGGAAAGAAGAACAGGGGAACAAAACAAACCAAGGGAAGAAGATGAAGAAGACCCAAAACATCCCCCAAGGGACGTTTAAATCACATGAAGGCAAGAGACACATGGCCTCCCTCCCAAGAAGCTCATGTAACACCTTTTCTTCATAAATTCAATTATGGGTAAAATAAAATAATAATAAAAAGACTTATCCCCTCAAGCCCCCTCTCTCGTGGAATCATAGCCCCCTATCTATTTTTTCCTTGTTGGTCTCGCAACCAACAGTGTATTTTATTAAAGTATATGAAGTATTACATTTCCTAGGAACTCTGGCCCCTTTTCAACTTTATCGGCTCACCAGCTTAAGTCATATTTACATAATACATTATAGTTCATAATGGTTGGAACTGGGATGATACAACGATAGTCAATACAAACTCTCCACGATCCATCCTTCTTTCTCACGAAAGTGAATGGCGCACCCCAAGGTGACACACTTGGACGTATAAGTCCCAAGTATAGCAATTCCTTCAATTGCATTTTCAACTCCTCCAATTCATGCGTTGACATCCGATATGGCGTTCTCAATATCGGTTCAGTTCCAGGTTTCAATTCTATTGTAAACTACAACTCTCTTTCGGGCGGTAAACTTGGTAACTCTTCTAGAAACACGTCTACAAATTCTGATACTACGGGACGATTTTCTAATCCTTCTGCCTTGTCCTATTCATTTAGCGTAGATGTTGTTGGCCTAGCAGTATGTGATCCTGGTATGTTCTAATGAATAGGGATAAATTTGTGTTCTTGTTGCGGACGACATTGTTGATGCTCTTGTTGTGGTGCTATGTAAGGAGTCCTCTACGGAGGATTATGTCATCGCAGTGTTGAGAACATAGGTCCTCTAGGTATATCTCAATGCCTAGGAGTCTGTCTGGATGGTGTTTTATGTTGCTCTACTCTTTATGTCATCTATACATTGGACTAGAAGGAGTCCTTCCCTGACCCCCACTGTTCGGTTATTCCTCAACAATGAGGGCCTCTTAACTTCTTTGTGCAACGTCTAAGGCATTAGGATTCTCACCTTCGCACGAATTTTGAAGGTCAAACACAAAATTTTTGACCTTTAATTTCTTTGTGTTCATATGTGGAGCATACCTAAGTAGCTACATGAACCTAGCCTCATACTCCGACACCATATGACCACCTTGTCGTAAGGCATTGAACTCATTAATCTAGTGCTCAATGAATTCCTTAGACAAATACCTCTCCTGAAATTGTTCCTCGAACAACTCCCATGACACATCTTCAACGACCATGTTTAGTTGAGGCGGGAGTGTCTTCCACCAAAGTAGAGCACTTCCCTTCAGCTGAAAGACGACCATGTGGACTTTCATGTTGTAGGTGTAATCTTGAAGTGTGAAGCACATTGCCATGTTCTCCAACCATCCTCGGCGGCTAAGCCATCTGTGGCACCCCACAACTCAGGAAACTTCACTTTATTGAGTTCTTTGTATATACTACTACCACCAGTTGGAGTGTGGTGTGAGCTCTCATTGAGCACATATGCTCTACCCTCATCTCGATCTAGGAGATTGATCAACGTCTCTAACATCCTCTGGAAGGATCTCTTCATACCTACCACATCTCCCCTAGAAACCTACTCCTGTTCAATCCTCTATTAATCTCCTTGAGGGTTAGATCCCTCTGTCATGGATACTATCGGAGGAGGCACACCTCTTCCTCCCGCACCATGACGTCTACTTCCTCTGCATCCTCTAACCATGATTACTTGCATGGACAATTTCAAAATTAATTAGTGATACATATTTAATCATTTATTTAACACGAAGGAAGTTGTAATGGTCCAATGTTGCAAGGTTGAACCCGCTCTGATACCATATGTAAAGGCCCCTCCGTTACGACATCAATGTAAGTGAGTGCAGTAGTGGTAATTTTTTTTTTTTTAAACAACAACAGTTAGAACAAGTGATATGCAACATAACATAAATCAATATTTACCCATTCTATTCACATCTACATAATTACACAACAAGAATCAATTACAACATCATGATACTAATGGATCAAACATATTGCCTCAAGATAATAAAGATGTTTATCCGCCCAACCTACCATGCAAGGTTAGGACCTCCAAGACACATAATCAATGCTAAATTCCAGGATTCATCCGATTTATTTTGACCAATTAAGATCTCGGGACTGGCGACTGTTCTAAGGAACATGGAGGTATCTACTCCCATAACAAAACTAGTAAAAAGTGCAAAACTAAATCGTTAACAAAACTCAACCTCTATTACATCCATGAGAGGTCAAAACTCAATAAAAATATAGTTTACACAAACCTTAAGAGCTTGAACAATTATGTTATCTACTCAAAGATTCATCAATGAACACAAAATTGTGTTTCTAGTTAAATCAACAAAAACTTTCAAAATAAAATGACAAAAAACCATATATATATATATATATATATATATATATATAAACTAAAACTTCTCTCACTAATATAAACATAAGTTATATTATATTTCTTTTCCTAAAACATTTATATAATAAATCAATAATTCGTTACTATAGTTCAATTACAACCTTCAAAATACTTAAAAAAATTGATTCAACCTTTGAAATACTTAAACATTTGTTTGAATCAGTATAAGTTTGTTTTCTCCAATTCATTAAATAACAACCCTAAAGAATTCACTAATTATATATAAGTATACATAATTATACTTCTATTTCAATCAAATAACTTTAGCAAAATTTATAAGACTCATTCATTTCTTTCCACTACATACTAGTATTAAAACAAATTCTAAAGAATATTCACACACAAAGTAATAAAACAAACTCAATATCAACATCATTAATCCTTGCACGTACCTTATTCTCACAAATCCATTACAATAATCTTAACTTCATAAAGGAATTTCAAGCATATTAAAATATCGTTACACCTTGTACATATATTTATTTTCATAATTCCATTATAATAAGAATAACTTAGTAAAGGAAATTTTCATGGATTAAGTAATAAATAAAATACCAATAAGAAGATATCATAACAAAGTTAATTCTTAACCAGATAATAATAACAAAGTTAATTCTTAACCAGATAATACAAAGAATATTTCATATTTCAACTACCCTACAACTTAAATTCCATATTTCTAACAAAAATACGGTGACCATAGCGAGATTCATGCTCAGGAATTGAAATTGATTATTTCAACGACCATACGAATTCCTAAACTTAGGCTTTGAAATTAAAATTACAAGGACCATATCGGGTTCTAAATTCAGATTGCAACTATAGGGTTCTAAATTCAGATTGCCCACAAGAATTTCAAATTTTGTTTTCAATTGCAAATACATTGACAACAATCACACAGAAATTAGTTTTCAGATTAACTTTTTAGATTAAATTAATTATTATTATTCACCCACACACTTGTAACACTCCTCCAACTTGCACAAGTAATTACCATTTTTATTTTATTTTAAAAACCCAATTTCCCTCACATTTTCCAATGTGTTTTTATTTTTGTTCTTAGTTGTCCCTTTGTTCCCCAAATTCTCATTTAATGAGTGTCTCCTAACTAGATCTTAGTTAGAATTGGATTAGGAATCTTCTTCTAGTTAGACTTAGTGGTAGTTGGAATCAATATACTATTCTATGTGTACACATAGTCTCTCATATTATTATTTATTTCTATTTAAAATCCATTTTATTAATTTCATGCACACCTGTGCATTTTATCCAACCTTTAGATTTTTAGACTTAGAGGTAGTTTGACTCAAGATACTATTTTATGTGTACACATATTCTCTCATATTATTATTTCTTTCTATTTAAAATATGTTTTATTAATTTCATGCACGCCTGTGCATTTTATCCAACCTTTACATTTTTATCCAATTTTTTCAAGGGTTTGATTTTCTATCTCAATTCTTTTAATTTATTTAATATTTAATTATGTTCCTTAATCAAACTTAGACTTAGACTTAGTCTTAGACTTAAGATTAGACTCTTGTTAGGCTTCTTAGTTTATAATTTACTAACTAACTAATTATTTTATTCTAACACGGTCTACCATTTCAATGTTTTCTAGGCCACCTAGATTCATTGACTCAAGTTTTAATTATGCAATGTGTCCGTCAAGACGCACCTCTGTGCTCCAAGGGTGCCACTCACCTTAGACTAGTTTTTGAAGTTTTTCCAACCCTTGGAGTCAACTCTCCATTTGGTCGACCTTGTGAGAGACTAAGGGCTTCTAAGGAATAAGGAGTACGACTTATTGCGCGCCTATTAGAATTCTTCGTGAGCGACTGTCTCAGTCCTCCCTCACGACATCGTGGACCTATCAAACTAGGTAATCGTTAACCTAGAATTCAGGCCATGGCGGGAGTGCTACTAGGCTGTGATAGGGACACTGCCACACCTCTCCCTCAAATGTCTAGTTTTTGTGCATGGCCCCTTTACTCCTTATGTGAGTCGGATTAGCAAGCATCGTCAATCCTGCATCCACTAAAAAAAAAAATAGTGTCAATAATACATATACATAAATCATATTGTAATCAATCATATGTCACATGTACGTAAAATGAAATACTCAAACAAATACAATCCACTCCCTGACTCAATCTAGACTCCAAGGAAGTCCATTGATTCCATCAGCATCCATAACCTGTCATGTGACCTGAACACTGAGGAAAACTCATGAATAGCATCTGTCAATACATATACATCAAAATAGAAATAAGTCAGAATACCTCATCATCATCATATATAACCCATAATCACAATGAAATCATAATATACCATAACTGGATCACTTGAACGCAAGTGTCCTCAAATAATATGTTAATAAAAGTGTGCTTAGTAGAACGAGATGTTACAAAACTCTTCCAGCGAGGTTACTTCATCCAGTTCCCATCTCAAAGAATAAATGGGAAAGCTCACGCATGGACTTCATTACAGGCCTTTCGAAGGCTCAGGGTAAGGACAACATATTTTTAGGGGTCAACAAGTTGACCAAATTTGCGTGTTTTCTCGTGATTCCTATAGACTATAGTGAGTGCAGATGGAAGAGGTGTTCTTTAGAGAGACCTTCATACTTCACAGGTTACCACAAAGTAGACTCAGCGGCAGGGGAAATCGATTCATCAAAACTTCAGAGGATCTTCCACCCTTGGATGAGGAGGGGCAGTTGGAGTTGGTTCCTGAGGAGGTACTAGGGTTTCAAGAGAGGAGGTTTAGGAACAAGGACAATAGGGAGTGTTTAGACGGAGGGAGAGGTCTTCCAATAGAGGATGCTACTTGAGAGAGCGAGTAGATTTTGCAGCACCCCGGATTGGTATTGCTTGAGGATAAGAAATCTCAGAAAGGGAGGACTATAATGTCCCTTTCCAAGTAGGATCTCTAGAGAGGAGGGATTAGTAGTCTAAACATCCCCATTATACTATAGCCAGGGAGAAACAGGGTCATTTAATGTCATTTCACTAGAGAAATTTATAATTTGAAAGTGACATTAAGTGAAAAGTGGGTAAAAGTGCCCTTTTAGTGATTTGAGCTAAAAATAGAGGGGCACATAAGTGAGAAAGATAAGAGTAGAGGTCAATAGTGAATTAGGGTTTTCGAGGAGTAAATGAGCAGGAAAAGAAACCAAATTCCTCACTATGCACAGTTTATGATTTGAGAGTGAGCTCTAAGGCGACTTCACGGGTTCAGGAGAATCCGTGACTTTGTGGATTCCAGGAGGAATACACCCAGTGGTTGATTTCGGTGTTGAGAGACACACCCTAGTCACCGGAGAGATCACACAGATATTCCATCGGTCTTTAGCAGCAGTTACACAGTTTGCAGCAGCAGGGGCGCACTTGTCAGAGTGAGGGCACATCTTCTAAGGACTTGGAGGTTCGACTTGTCCCCACCAGGGAGGATCTAGTGATTTCCCTCCGACCCAGTTGAGAGGAGGGCAGGGTGCATTTA
This sequence comes from Picea engelmannii, assembly GCA_009831015.1. Classification (NCBI taxonomy): domain Eukaryota; kingdom Viridiplantae; phylum Streptophyta; class Pinopsida; order Pinales; family Pinaceae; genus Picea; species Picea engelmannii. The sequence continues at coordinate 643,399 of ML784853.1, forward strand.
TTTCCTATTTTCTCGTTGGATTCTGATGGAGAAATCATCTTGGGCGCATTACTCAGCCAGAGAGGGTACGATAGTTGGGGAGGATACATTTGGGGTTACCAAGAGATCATTAGATCAGATCCAGGGAAATCCTTCCTACCCATTTCAGAGGATCCTAAGGTGCTCAGTTTGAGACCCTTACAATGAGATTCCACCAGTGGAATATCTAGGGCGTAGTTGTCGGCAAAAGTTGGGGTGCATTCCCCAAGGGGGATCTGTGTGGGGTCCCTACAGATCGTCAACGAGTCTGTCTTCAGTTGGTCAGCCACTGAGAGTGTGCATTGGGTCAAGGTGCATTGTTTGAGATAGTTTCCAGGTAGATCTGAGGAGTTTAGCCACCAGGGTGAACTTTCCAGTCTTGCAATATTTTTCGTAGCATGCAGTAGATCCTACAGCTCATCCATTGATCTAGCAACAATCTTCTATTACTGAGTATCATTGTTTTACTTTGTTTATCGATCTAGCCAAGATATTTATTTTACTTAGCCGCATGTGGCATTATACCCAGTCATTTTCATAATGCATTGTTGTTGTTTTTCTGTGTCTTTATCCTTTACATACTTGTTTATATATAGTTAAACAATTGTAATCACATGAAAAATCACAACACATGTTAAAACCAATCACTAAACACATCTAGAACCCCAAAGTGTATCAGTTCCAACATCGCATAATTATCAGTTGAGGTACATATTCCAATCTGCAGAATTAGGGATATTACACATGCATAACATTAATAACAAACATGCATGATATAAACACTTAACAAAGATAATTAATACATAGCGGAATATAAATTATAGAGAAAACACAGAGAGAACTTGTATTTACATAAACCATTCACCAAATGGTTGCAAACATCAGATGTTCCACCCAACCATAGACACTTCGATTCTAGCTCTCTTAATAGCAGGTCACCGATAAGCCAGTGCTATGAATCCACAAGGACTAGTCCTAGGCCGACTCTACAACACACATCAACTAGCTAGCAATATCTCACATTTTTCTCAACCATAAAACAATCATATTTTACCATCTCTCTTTTCCCTTTAGCTTGCACCACCTAATTAAATGAACCCCTTTCTCTGCAATGCAATCCCTCAAGTTGTTCCAGCTCTTTTCAGGGCTCTAGTGCTACTAGTCAGAAAATCTCAATGTTGGAAACCCCAAGAATTCTCAGTTGTGGATAGTTCTTTCACAACTGTCAACATTCTCATGCACACCAGCATCAATTCCCTTGCTGGAATAGACAATTAGCAATGGCTCTCTTCCTCTAGCAATTCATTCCCATGCCCCAAAACCAAGGAGAAAAAATGAGAAATAATGAATGAGGAACTATGAATGGAAAATAATTGTCGAAACCCCAAACAACCAAAAACATGGTTTATATAATTGCATACAATAATGCACCATGTGGCCTCCCCAAGAATCTCATGTAACCACTTTTCCCATTAAATAGAATATGGGTGAATAAAATATAATAAAAAGACGTAGCCTCTTTGTCCCCCTCTCTCATGGAATCATAGCCCCCTATAACTCTATCCTTATTCATCTTGCAGTTAGCAATGCATTTTTATTATTATATTCAAAGTATTGCATTTCTAGTCTCTCCATCATTTCAACTTTACAGGCACTCCATCCTTTCATCAAATAAAAAAAATGCATTAATAATCCAAGGACTCAAAACTTGGGTATTACATTCTCCTCCCCTTTATTTTGGCACTATCTTCAATGCATATATATAAGAGAAATCAAAATTTTAAAAGTATTCAAAAATTCATGGGTACTCTTCCCACGTGGAATCCTCATGCTCCCAAGTAGCATTTTCATGACTGTAATAGTTCCATTGAACCTTTACCAATCCTATATTTGATTATGGAGCACTTTGACCTTCCTATCCAATATGTGCATCGGTTGGACCTAAAAGTATCATTTTGTTTCCATCTAAATCAAATTCCAATCAATAACATGGTTAGGATCATCCACATACTTACTCAAAAAATATATATGAATTGCATTATGTATATTCATGGAAGAATGCAATGAAATCATGTATATAACTAGCCCTATTCTTTCCAATATCTCAAATGGACCACAAAACTGGGATACTAGCTTGGTACATCTACCCAACTTCAATGATCTCTTCTTGGTATTCACTTTCAAAAGTACATGATCTCCCACTTTAAATTCTCTAGTTGTTAGGATCTCTAATAATAAAGAAAAGGTAAAAAGTCAAGTATAATTTACAATTTATGAGCGATAAATAAACTTCAATAAGTGAACTCTTTAATAATAAGAAGGACAAGTGCCAATATTATGAAACATTCGACCCTTTTTTTAATGAGGGATGAAATTTTTTATCATGAATGCAAAACAAATAACCAACAAAGTAAAATTGTTGATGATGAAGACATGAAATATTTGAAATGATTTTTTTCATATTAAATATTCTTGTAGTTAAGATGGATTACTATAACACATGGATTATTGATTTTGGAGACTCTAATGTATATAATAGGTAACAAAAATGGTTAATATTTTCAATTAAGATAGATGAGGACAAAAAGGATCATTTTGGAGATAAAATGTATCATGAAACTCAAAGGTATGAAGATGTTTGTGTTGGAATGTTTGATGGTGTTGTTAAAGAAATCTATAATGTTTTTTCCAAGGAAAAATATTTCACTCTAATATAGAACAAAAAAAAAATCTTCAAGTGTATGTGGCACATTACAAATATTTGATATTGTCCATCTAAATTTAATTAGGTCTTCTAGATATAATCATATTGATACTATTCAAAAATATATCCAAAAATTAAAGAGGCCTTCCATGAAATACCATATATGAAATCCTGACCACCTCAATAAGTGGAGAAAATTCCACAGTATGACATTAAAATTATGAAAACATTGACAAAAGTCTTATACACCAACCACATAATGTATATCAAAACAAAACCAAGTTATCTTGGATATAGAAGTAACAATGGCTACCATTGCCTCCTTGATAAGTAGTCGAGCCTTAGGTGGTTTTATTCCTACTTTTAATAGGGAATCAACTATATGGTCTAGTTTCCATCTTCGAAAGGAATGTCTAGGAAGGCTAGATATTTCCATACAT
>ML784853.1:668076-700420 GCA_009831015.1 Picea engelmannii
AACAACCATTTGTGGCACCAAAAATGTATCCTCCCTTCTATTTTCCCTAGAAGCCATCTCCAATCCTTGATACCATAGCCATAGGGCTTTAGTATAAAACCAAAATATTTTAGTTCATTTTGCATCTAGACCACCCTATATTGTAGATGGTGGATCATGTATGTTACTTCATCTTGCAACTCATTGAAACTTACGGAGGATTTTAGTAGATTGACCTCCATACCCGTCACCTTACATAATAGATCCAAAAGTTCTTTGTACGTATGTATGTCTCTAACAAAACGAAGACCAAATAATAGCGTGTAGTTATTCCTATGTATATCTCACTCCCTTGTGTATGAATCGACCTCCAAGGAACCCAAATTGTTCCACTGATATAAACTTTGATAAGATTATTTTCAAACATGCAGCAATCACTTTAGAAAGGATATTGTAAATGAATTTGCACGATGATATCAGACGAAAATCCTCAAAGGAATTCAACTTTTCAACTTTAGGGATAAATGCAATGAAGGAAGTGTGAATGGTCAGATTTGCATAGATCCTGTGTGAATGGCAAATTTTTTTTTTTTAAAATACCCCAATATTGGTTACTTTAGCGACCAACCTGTTAGTCGTTAGAGTGACCAACCTGTTCTTCGCTAGTATAGAAAATTGGTCGCAAACATCAACAGGTTGGTCGCTTTAGCGACTAACCTGTTAGTCGCTAGAGCGACCAACCTGTTTGTCACTAGTATAGTGTTACACATGAAATTTTCACACCTAGGCACTTTGCCCTAAGTGTCGTAAAGTGTTGTATAAGTGTCGCATACACCTTGAAACCATGGAATAACCTATGTCACAATCCCTAGTCAATGTGGAGGAGGGATATATTACATGAAGGCAAAAACACTAAGTACACATGAATTATTATTAATATTCATGGAAAAGAAATTGATTAAGTGAGAGAATCAAGTGCACATGAATTATTATTAATATTCATGAAAAAGAAAGTAATTAAGTGTGAGGATCCACCTCACATTTGGTTTCCTATTTTGTAGGGAAGGTGGAGGATCCCATGGATGGTTGAAATATTTCCTCCTTAAAATCATTAAGAGATATTTCCTCCCCAAAATCCTTAAGAGATATTTTCTCCCTAAATATCTTAGATATCCCTTTCTTAGTGGATCTGATGAGAGATTCTCTCCATGGTGGTTAAGTCTCCAAATCTTATATAATGAGGGATTTCCATGGAGGAGGGGGAATGGAGATTGAGAATTATACCAAACTTATGATCTCATGAGTGGTATGTTATTTGGAGCATCAACATTCTGCATGTGGACTGTTTAAGCAAGGATTGGACAAGGGGAACTTGACGAAGCTGCTACACTCACATCTATGGTTGTAAGCATTCTTCATTGTTGTTCCCTTTAATATAATATTCTTGGCCTGTTTCTTTCAATTCTGTGTTTGATCTCACATGAATTTGTCTCTAATAGATAGGTTTATTTCGAGCTAATATCAATAGAGTAGGAATTTGTTTGTACTTTTGTTTGTCTACAGGGCTCATCGAGGAATTCAAGATTGGAGCTCAATTTGGACCGTGCAGGGACAAACACTGGTAAAAGGTACTCCTTTTCTCCTTCCTCCTCACACATTAGTTTATCTATACCTAAAAGGAAGTCAGTGTCCATGATAAGCATCTTCTATCTTAAGAGTTAAGAGTCTAGCTCTCAAGAGGAGATCTACCTGTCCACAGCGAGATTTTCCTTCAACGTATAGAAAATTGGTCGCAAACATCAACAGGTTGGTCGCTTTAGAGACTAACCTATTAGTCACTAGAATTACCAACATGTTTGTCGTTAGTCAGTTAGTGACTAACTGATCCTCCTTCTTTTGACCTTTTTAACTGATGGTTTGGTCATTCTTGTGAATAATATTAGTCGTTTGACCGACTAAAATTCGTCGCTAGCCGAACATTTCCCTATTGTGAATAGGCTTCTTTCTGGTCGCTAGACCGACAAATATCCATGTGTGGTCACTAGACTGATGAAAAAAAAAAAAATCTTGGTCACAAAAACGACTCTATGCCAACGAAAATTCGTCGCAAAAACGTTCAAATTTAATAGTGTACCTTAAAAAAATTGAAAAAAATTGCTCAATAAACCAAGTTGCCTTAAAAGAAATTTTGGATAAAAATTTGATTTTAAACAAAATCTCAAAAAAAATTTGATCTTGAAAAACATTTCTTGAGAAAACCTTCATTAAGACAAAAATTATTCAAAAAAAATATTGACTTTGAAAGAAATCGTTTAAGAAAACTTACTTGATCTCTTTGATATAGGAAGAAATTGATTATGAAAACCTCCACTTTCAAAAAAAATGTTGAATTAAACCTTCAATTTAGAAAATATTGCCCCAAAAAACAATTGAGATTGTAGAATGCAAATAAAACATTGCCCCAAATGAAATTGTAGAATGCAAAGAAAATGTTGCCCCAAAAAAAGAAAAAATGTAGAGTGAGCTTTGTTGATGTCAATGGACTAGAGAATCTCTAACACCAACGTATCGACATCCCGTGGGTCTAAGTGGGAAGAGACGGGAATGTCACCCTAGGTTTAAAGCCCCAACAAGAAAACACATTAAACGTGAGGCTAAATCTCCTCCAACCTAAAGTCCAAGCATGAAATCATTTTGCTTTGTATTTTATTTTTTTTAAATATTTGATTTTTATGCAATTTATGATTTTTATGTTTTTGTGTATGAGTTCTTAAAGTAGAGATAACAAAGTTAAATCCAAACTTAAAAGAAATTAAACAACTCAAGAAAATATGTACAAGAAAAACTCTAACTTAATAATATTTTTCTATTTATTTTGTAAGAAAGTAACTAAAACAGAACTAATGAAGAGTTAATCTAAATATGTTAGTACTAAGGTGAGTCAATTAAAAGAAAAGTTTATTAAACAAGAAATTAGTTTAAAGACTACAAAAGAAATTAGTAGTGGTGTGATATTTTTAAAATTTTCTTTTAGAAGTTAGAATGTAATAAATAATAAGAAAACTAAAATAGTAAAGAAAATAAAAATAAAAATTGTACATATTAAAATAAACTAATAAAAATAAAATGAATGAAACTTATATACATATTTTTTTATAAAAGTAACAAATTCATAAGTTTGTTTTTTTGTTTGTTTTTTTTTAGTGTTGTATTTAAGAAAAGATGAAGAAAAATGAGATTTAAAAGAAAATAAATAAAGAAATAATTTCAGAGATTGGAAGATTTTTATCTTTATTTAAAAATGTTCCCCATACAATTCTTGATTTTTTGGAATTTACAAGTTTGTGCATAGGCTTGGGCTAGGTATTTAGCCTTTAGCTATTCTAGAACAAAGTTACAATAGAACGACAAAGAATGAAAGAAGAAGAAAGTTGAGCTAAAATGGAATGGAGCATTGGTAGTGATAACGCAAGGTGAGAACATGCATATCAAAAACTGATTAGCGTTGAATAAAATCATGCTTAAATACAACAAAATGACAAGTAAACTATTCACCTTATGAGAACCATCAAATCTCATCCTCGCTTCATCCCTTCGTTGCTTCACAAGACTCCCTGCTTCCAACAATTTTGTCAATCCCTACTAAATGTATATAGGATGAATGATGATTTAAAGAAGAAAACCTCACTGCACTCCAAGCATACCTCTCTCAAATTCCCCCCCCCTCTTTCTGGTTGTTTGTTGCTCCCTTTAAATCATTTTGATAGGCAGTTCTGGTTGTTGATGCCCTTTTGGATTGAAGCTTAAAATGACTTGAACCACTTGGTTGTTAAATAAAATGATATGAAATAAATTTCATATGTAAATCGATGTGTCCATTTTTTTTCATTTTTATTTTCTTGTGAAAATTATGAATCTTATACATCTTGTATCTCCCAAAACAAATCGAAGGGATGGACTTTCAATTTTCCAGAAATTGTGTAAAATATTCGTTTAAAATAATCATCAAAATAGTAATTCCCTCCCCTAGTGAAATATTAAAAACAAGTCGCAACTCTGTTCAAAATGTGAGAATCTTCCTTAAAATTGAAACAACAATATCTTCTTTAATTTCTTCAAACCACGTGAGTATAATAGTGAGAATTGAGGAGTCAGTGTAGCAATAAAAATAGTAACCTGATGCATGAGCATCGCTCCACCTTAGCTATGCGCCAGCTAGATAGCACACCAACGCACATTCAAGGAGGGAGAGGTGCCAACCCTCTCATTTTGTTCTTGTTTTCAAATTTTCAAATTGTATTTAATACAATTAAATGTTGTAAGGTTGGAATAGCCACGTCGATGCCTTTATACAGGTTGTAGATGGAGTCTCCTTTAATGGTTGACAATATATGGGCTCTAGATCCGATCAGGACTAGACATCCATTGAATGTAATTCAATGTAAATTAATGAGAGTAGGTGAGTTGGAGGGAGAGATCAAGGAGCCCATATTTTGTAAAAGATATTTGTATCAAAATTGATAAGAGAGATCTAGCATGTTAGGAGATGAGCAAGTAGAGAGCTCAAGAGAGGAGAGAACTGAGACTCTGTTGCAGTCCAGTATTTGTAACCATTGTATAGACATTCTGAGATTAATACAAAGAGCAGTTTTTCCTTCATTTGATTTCGTGTGTGTGTTTATGCATTTGCATGTTGTATTTTATGTGTTTATGAGTTTATGTTGTAGATGTATGTTAGATTCCATCTGTAGGGTGTAGACAGAATTCATTTTCTGTGAGTTTTCTGATTTCAGTCTGGGTTCTTTGTGGATAAATGCAAGGGGTGCATGACAGAGTGTTGAGGACTCTATGAGCCAGTGCAAAGAGTGTACATCTGAGTTCTATGTTGAACTCAGGAAAGAACATGATATGAGGGCACACCAGAGGAATCATAAACTCAAGGGAGAAGCCTCAAGGTTACTGAACACCTTGGAGGAGAGACTGTGCAGAGAAAGCATAGAGAAAGAGAATTATTGAAGATTTTGTAGAGCTCTACCAAGAGGGCATTGAGCAGGTGCAAGGATTGCACAAGGAGAACTCTCTGTCAAGTTCAAGTAGAAGAAGAGTATCAAAAGAGGATACTCACAGAGTTACTGAATACTCTGGAAAGCTTAGCAAGGAGTGCTTGAGTATAAGTTGTCAAGAGGGCCCAGATATCCCTTCGAGGAATAAAGGGGCAGAGACCTTCGAGGTCTGATTAATTTCATCTCAAGGTGAAACAGAGTTGTTGAACACTCTGGAGGAAGACCGATGAAAGGAATGCACCAGGCCAACACTCGGACGAAGTGTTGAAAGACATCCACCGGAAGGCTAGTCAAAGCGCAAGTAGTGCACGTAGAGGTGAACTTGTTTCAAGATCGAAGTTGAGGAGGGACAGTGCAAAGTTGCATGCAGAGTGCAAGTGTGTGTCGGGGCCAAGGTTTAATTTGATTGTCAAAGCTCAGGAGAGATAGTGTTTTCAGAAATGCAAACGAGACCCAAAGTCATCAAGCTCGCAGGAGGTAGTTCAAAGGTGAAGCCTTCGAAACATATGAAATCCTCCAAGTCATGGAAGAAAGAGAAATCTCAGGAGGAGGAGAAATAGTGACCATTGGATCGAGCACTGTGAAGGATCTAGGTCATCATACCAGAGTTCATATAGGAGGATCGCGCATAGGGGGAGAAGAGATCTCGTTTGTCGGATCTATGCGCGAAGGACCAACAACCATTGGATCTAGGTAAGGTGAACACACCTTAACCCTTTGAAGGTGCACATGAGAGTGGACTTTGCGAAGTCCCAAAGTTCCAAAATCAATCAGAACCATCCATCGTCAGGGTTGACAGGTGGTAGCAGATCCGGGAGTTCGAAAGTTCGGACTTCGAGGAAAAGGAGGTGAGCTAATTTTCAACTTCACGAAATGAGAAGTCCCGAAGTGCTTGACAGTTGGGCCCGAAGCCATAGCCTGAGGTTATATCGGAGGGTTCCATGGGAAAGGAGCTAGCATGCACTAGGCTTTAGTTCGGTAGTCGGGGGAGTCAAGGTTGGCTCACATGCAAATACCTGACATGCGAAGTCACGAAGTGTCTTTTGGTTAGGCATGTGGTCACAACCAGTGGTCACATGGAGGAGGCTTGCACCCAATTCTATTTCACGCAGGTGGATTTTCATAAGGACCTATGGATTATTTCTTGAAGGTTCCAGCAGGGACCTAAAGAGCTTCTTCAACTCAAGGAAATTGAAGATCCAGTGACCGGGATGTCATCAAGCCCTACTGAGGTAGGGGCGCTACATCATAATTGTTCTTAAAAAACCATAAGTGTTTCATTAGCAGTGAAATTTCCCAATCACTGTCATCAAAATTGGTCAGCCAGAGACGGAGAACAGGCTCGCTTTGCTTCAGTTTGACTCTGAAATTTTCTCTCTTAAGCCTTCCAAGAAATAAACAACCATCTATACAGGCTCTCACTTTCTAAGGATCTTTGGATTAGGAAACATGTGGATAAGCCTGAAGATGTTGGGTGTCAACCAAGTCTGCATCTCAAAGTGTTGTGTCTCTTGATTTTCTAGGGGTGAAAGTGAAGATAATAGTGAGAATTGAGGCTCTCTTTTCTGTGTAGAAATCTGTCGAATTCCCAACACAAATTCTTCATGAAGATAAGAAATATTGCAAGTGGTTATCATGTAATTTTCTCCTACATGTCCAATCATTTTTTTTTTCCTTTCTCGTAAGATCATCTGTCAACTTTTTGCACCTAAAACATTTCCCAAACTGCAAGGTTTTCTTCTTTACTGATCAGTCAAGATTACTCATAACAATTGGAGTCTCAACACATGAGTCCTCAATTTTGTTATTGATATCAAGAAGAAATAACTTGGCTATATTATAATCATCAAGCAATTATGTTAATGTTAAATATCTGAGATAGTAGATATGGATGCCCATGATATATCATCCTCATAATGTTTTAATCAAATGCTTCCCACCAACAAATAACAACATCAAGGGAAAATGCATGCTCCAGTTTTAAATTTTGGATTACATTATTTTCACCAAGAACTCTTAGCTCCCTTGTTCCAATCATTATTTTTGAAATACAATCTATGTAACCACTCAATTGGTTGAGATGTCATGAATTAACAGAGAGTGTTCCCAATGCCCAGAACAAAGATATTATTACTCTAGTATGACACCACCAGTTTCTCAACATATCAATACATTCTATTGCAGGCCTCAAAATGCCGAAAATGAATGTTGCAATAATGAGAATCATCATAAATCATAGTTGTATCATCCAAAATTGTCAGTTTATATGAAGAAAAAAAGGCTCGTGTATTTTTTTTGTTTAGATCATAAATGCAATACTTTTGAATGGCTCTTAATCGATAATGTAACTACCGATAATTTCGTTCCATAAGAAAAATACCAACATAAACACAAGTGGAATTAACTTTGATAGCATCCAGTCGAAATATGACCTTTGTATGACACATGTACAATACTATGGTAATGGCATTGAAATCATGCTTACTCCAAGCATTATTCACCGAATCATTATCTGTATAATTCCCATTGTAAAATTTCCATGTGTAACGACCCCTTGTCGCTACGACTACATGCGATGCCCAGCACGTGCAATTTTTTTTTTTTGCAGGAAGGAAACAACGACAACAATTAAACAACGCAACTTGACTACAAACATAGTGTGTGCATATCAGGCAACGGACAACAAAGAATCAACATACTAGCACATCAGGCAACTGGACAAAACAAGTGATAATCAAGGACAGACAAAAATGACTACCCACCTGACACAAGCAAGACGACGCCTACAGGCTAAGGGAAAACCTCAACAACCCGACACAATGGCTTCGACGACCAGTAACTAGATACCTCTATGGCATGCAAAAACCAAACTCATTGTGGCATTACACAATCCAGTACCAACATCGATTACAATGACAAACGCCCATATCGGGAAGCACAAGACTCCGGCCAGGTTATCATTCGCATCTATCCATCAAGGCGTGCAATGATCCCCTCATTAGGAATCATGTTTTCACAAGTGATATATGTGACAGGAACCAATGTACAACACGACACATATAGACCAATAACCCAAGAAAAATTCAACGCGCTATGAGACCGAATTAACTGTCAAACACATGACGACTAACCCAAGCACCCAATCGACAAGTCAACAAGACACAAGGGAAACTGAAGACTATAGCATTCATACTACACATTAAATTCCTTGTGCAACAAATTCTACTACAATCATACATTAAATAAAGGACGTTGTTAGCCATCGAGGAAATTCTCCCTCGAGAATCCATTCTACAATAAGTTTTTATTATTTAATTAAGATTTTATTAACATAAGGGTCTCACTACCTTTGTCATTTACTAACATGTAATTCCTTGTATAGCCTAAGTTAAATCCCTCAACCCTATCATTACCATGCCCAAACATACAAGCCTTAGATCAAGATAGTTGACATATCCACAATGTTGTTTATCAATAATCTATGTTTAACCATGATCACACAGTCTAACTGTATAATATATGTCTATGAATAGATGGTTGTATAGCATTCTCTTGTTGTCTATAAAATCCACATTCCTATCTAATAAAATTGTTATCAAAAAGTTGTCAAGAAAATAAACAACGCTATCTAATAAATGAATGTTGTCGCTGTCCAATATCAAAGATCCATAACTATATGTTCCATATGAGCTATAAATATCGTTGGTTAATTAACACTATGGATTGATTTACTATGAAGAAAATCGTTGAGTACAAATGTTGTCCTTCACAAATAAAAATTTATGGGGATCGTTATCTAACATCACATCGTTGACTAACAGATATAAATTAAGGGAAAATGTTCTCAACAACAATCTAGTTGTCGATGGATAACTACTACTGTGTTTGTTGTCTATTATGAATGTTGTCTATTAATTATTAAATCGTTAGTATATTAAATACGATAATGCAGTCTATTAACATTATTATCTATAAATTTCTATATTGTTGGTGTATACACTATTGTCATCTATTAAGAATGATATCATTGGCATATATATGATATCGCTAATATAAATTAAATACTAAATTTCCTGTGTAATTAAGCATAACTAGTTGATAAATAATTATTATTGTCCAAAAATGGTAACGATCAATATGTTGTCAATCAAAATTGTTTCTGACTGTTAAATCGTTTTGACTACCTACTCATTCTCTGATTATTAAAATCGTTATATAAAACATATAAATCGTTGTCAAAAATATTATTGTCAACCATAATGAAACGTTATCCAAATTCATTGTGCGTAGAGCATTATGAATTTTGTTGTGCATATCATAGAAAGAAACGCAGGCATATGTATATATTGCAGATATATATAAACTCGCAACTATAACATTAAAATGAATGTAGACATATAAAAAAACAAAACGCAGGCATCTATAAATCGCTTTCATAAAATCACTATGTGAATTCGTTGTCATACACAGCATCAATGCAATTAATTTGTTGTCCATTAGATATGGGTAAATTCTCATTCGATATAAATTAAAATCGCAAAGCAATTAAATGATCATGCTGACATAAATAGATATGAAGTCGTAGAGGTAAAATCGTGGTTGAATGCTTGTAAGGAGCCACGGATTTCGTAGTGTTTACGTATCTAAATCGCAGAGTAAATAATGGATAAGGTTGTCATTTAAATATATGAAACCGTAGAGTAAATAAATGGAGTTGTTGTGCATACAATAAATACAAATCGATGTGTGTAAGATGCCAAGAAAAAGTGGGTTGAATGTTGGGTAATGGCCAAGAAAAACGTGGGGTGAATTCTTTGTAAGATGCCACGAAAATCGTGGTATGAAGGCGGTGTAATGGTCCATGAAATTCACAGTATGGAAGATGTGTAAAGCGCCACAAATTAGTGGTGTGAGTGTTGTGTGTAAAACATTTTAAAGGTGGATTCAAACACTAAGAAAAATGGGTCGCTTCCCAGAAAAGTCGCAGAGTAAAATTACATGTAAAGTGAAATCAAAACTCTACAAAAGGGGATCTTTGTCCAGCGAATTCCCAGAGATAAATTATTTGAAAACACAGGCAGAGATTTATCAATCTAGAACACAAGGATTGACATTCAACTCAAATTTTTATCATTCACAAGAAGAGTTTTATCAATAAAAACGCGGAGATACTCAATCGCAAGAAGGCGCAAGGATCAGGGATTAATCACAAGAGAAAAACGTAGAGATAAGTAAGGGATAGATAACTGGGCAAAAAATTTATCCTTCACTCATCATCCATGCACAGGAAAGTAGGGCATTTGAATCTATAGGTCTTTAAACACCGAAGTGACGATCGTCGATTCGGCTCCTAGCCGACTACTCAGGAATGGACTAATGACTAAAGGGATAAGGGAAAAACATAAATTTCTTCGTATTAATCAATAAAACAAATACAGAAAAGTCATAGCAATCAAGGTTTCGATTCGCCAAGGGAATCAATTCAAATGCAGCGAGCGTAAGGCTGGGATGACTCTAATTTCATTGATTATAAAATGCTAAGTAAAACATAATCTTTACACAATAAAAGTACAGTCATGAAAGCGCAGGAGAAATATTAAACTACCATTCAAAAATATATATATGTGTATCGTAGCCAAATGTGAAAGCTCCGAGTCATTGTCCCGCTCGTGCTCCATCCAGATCTCGCTTGTCGACCGATGTGCAACTCCTGGCTGACTGCTCAGGTATGGACTAATGACTAAAGGGTTAAGGGGAAAACATAAATTTCTTCGTATTAATCAATAAAACAAACACAGAAAAGTCATAGCAATCAGGGTTTGGATTTTCCAAGGGAATCAATTCAAATGCAGCGAGCATAAGGCTAGGACAACTCTAAGTTCATTGATTATAAAACGCTAAGTAAAACATAATCTTTAGAAAATAAAAGTATAGTCATGAAAGCGCAGGAGAAATATGAAACTACCATTCAAAAATATACGCATGTGTATCGTAGCCAAATGTGAAAGCTCTGAGTCGTTGTCCCACTCGTGCTCCATCCAGCTCCCACTTGTCGATCGATGTGACCTCACTAGTACCTCCCAACCAACACTAGGGGTACTTTTCTTCCCCCTGGGCCCCCCGGGCCGCAAAGGGGCCATGCACACAATATCAGAGAACTTCTAGCACCCAGCTCACCTCGCAAGGTCGAGCTACCACTCATTACCCGAGCTGGGTATCCCAACTCCCACAAGAGAAAGTTCAGTCAAGAAAAAATTCATCAATGTAACATTACGCAAAAATATCAAATCCATACTCCTCCTCGTCCATCATTTTTATAGATATTTCAAGTAATTAGTTTCCCAAATTCTCATTTAATTCCTTTTTCATTTAATTAATTAGGAAAAGCCTCCCATGTACACATGTCGCCTAATCCCCTAGTTGCACTAGAAAATTAATTTTATTAATTAATTAATTATTCCTATTTCCCTCACCCACCTAAAAGAATTCCTAAAAACACTCCTAGGTGTCCCAAAATTTCCTTACACTTCTTAAATGACTCACGTCTTACTTAATTCCTAGTTGAGTTTATAATTAGAAATTTCCAATGGGAAGATTTCTTACTAAGATAGACATTCAACTTTTTCTTTACATTTCCCCTTTTTCTTAAGTTTCCCCCTTTTTCTTTAAGTTTCCTATTTCTTTTAAGTTTCTCCCTTTTTCCTTTTTAACTAAAAATCAATTTAGCAAGTGTAGATAAAACACTCATTTACCCTCTTTCTTCTTTAATTAAAAATTAAATTAGCAAAAATAGATAAAAACAACCATTTCCCTTTTTAAAATTTTAATCCTTCATGACAATTTGACTTTAATAAATTAATTTGAATCTCTTACCCCCCTTCTTGTTACATGTTTATTTATTATTAATTTTTGACCACATGTTCTACTTAGACCTAGGTTTTGATTTCTCTAGGTTGGGCGACATTTTTATTAGGGAAAAATTGTTTTTAATTCTTACTTATCACATCATTCATTTTAAGGTCGTCTAGGTTTATTCACTTACCAGTTAAAATTGTGACGTGCCCTTCAGGACGCACTAGGTGCTCCAAGGGTGTCACTCGCCTCTTTCAGTTTTCCTTGCGCGACGTGCCCTTCAGGACACACTACGTGCTCCAAGGGTGCCACTCACCTCTTGACTGACTTTGGTAGACATTAAAAACCCCTGGAATCAATACTCCACCAGGTGATCTTGTGGGAGACTAAGGGCCTCTAAGGAATAAGGACCCTACCTTATTGCGCACCCCTTAGAATCATCGTGAGCGACTATCGCAGTCTTCCCTCACGACATTATGGGTCTTCTCGAACTATGTAATCATTAACCTATAGTTCGAGCCATGGCAGGAGTGCTAGTAGGTTGTGGCAGAGCTACTCCCACACCTCTCTCTCAAAGTATTTGGTTGTCGTGCGTGACCCCTCTACTCCACATGTGAGTCTAGTTGGCAAGCTATCGTCATCCTGCATCCATCAATGAATCATGTCAGCAATAATAATCAATCATCATAACATCTAATCATATGTACATATGTCACATCAATAATATTCAACCCAATTGTCCACTCCCTGACTTGATCCAGAGTCCAAGGGGTTTCATCGATGCCTCTTCATCCTCGAGGTCAAAAGTCCTACACACTCAGGAGAACCTAGTCAATAGCACCTATCTTTGTCAATACAACAAAATAACATATCATCATATCCATAATGCCTCATAATCATAATCAAACAGTCGATAGTATACTAATGTGGATCACTTGCAAGCAAGTGTCCTCAAATAATAAGTTCGCTCAGGGCGTGCAAGAGAGGGATGTTACATACACCCCCTCTTGGTCTAAACTTCGTCCCGAAGTTTCACATTATGTAAGTGTCGATAAAAAGTGTATCACAGTATCATAATTCTATCTATCAAACAAAAATGGAAATTGTTGGCGCATATCATATGCGTCCTCACAGGTCGTCGAGTGTGGACTATAGTTGTCCCATTAGACCTTGACCTGATCTATTGTTCGATGTCATAGTTGTTGAATGCGATGGTCTAGGATGCGGATTGGCTAAGTCGTGAGCGCACCCTCTTCATATTCCTGCAAGTAACTCATGTCAATAACATGTGTAGGATCACTAATATAATGTCTCAAAATAGATACGTGAAAACATCGTGCATACGCCTCAAGGAATCAAGAAAGGCTAGTTAATAGGCCACGTGCCTCTCCTTTTCACAATCTCGCAGGATCCCATGAACCTAGGAGATATTTTAGCACCCTTTCCAAACTTGATCGAACTCTTATGCGGTTTCACCTGCAAGAATACTCGATCGCCAACATCGTAACTATGGTCGACACAATGCACATCGACATAACTCTTTTGTTGATCCCGCGCTTCCTTGATCCTTTGTCTTAGTTTGAATTTGAGCTTCCATTTCTTGGATCGCTTCTGGTCCCACCAGGACCCTATCCTCAAGCCGATCCCAACTCAAGGCGTCCGACATGGTCTCCCATAAAGAAACTTGAAAGGTGCCATCTTAATGGTGATTTGATAACTTCGTTATTGCAAATTCTACCAGTGGAAAGAATCCCTCCCAACGCTTATGTTGGTCCATCACAAACATGCGCAACATGTCCTCCAAGATTTGGTTCGTTCGTTCGGCCTGCCCGTCTCTCTCCAGGTGATACACAATACTAAAGTTAAGTCGGGTTCCCAAGGCCTCTTGGAAACTAGTCCAAAATTGTTCAGTAAACATCGATCCTCAATAGGATATAATCCTCTCAGGCACGCCATGTAGCCTCACAATCTCGCTGATGAAAACTCTATCTATGTCAGGTGCCTAATATGTCGTACGCATAGGAATAAAATGAGCACTCTTCATCAGAGTGTCATCTAGCACAAAAAATTGAGTCATGTCTCATTGTCGTCAGTGGCAATCCAACAATCAAATCCATCAAAATGACCTCCCATTTATATTCCGGAATAGCATGTGGTTGTAGTAATCCTGATGGATGTCTATGTTCATCATTCACTTGCTGACATTCTAGACATCTGGCCACGTAGTTGACTATGTCTGCCTTCATTCCTTTCTAGAGGAATAAGGGTTTAAGGTTTCCCCTCCTCTTCGTGACTCTTGGGTGAGCCATGTACACTGCTCTGTGAGCCTCATTTAGGATCAAAACCCTCAATTCGTCGTTAGGCGGTACGTAAATTCGACTTTTAAATCTCAATAATCCGTCATCGTCAAACGTAAATCCTTCAAATATTGGTACCATCATTGTGTTTTGTCCAATAATCCTTGACCTCTTTGTACCAGTCATCATCACACTGTAAAGTTAGAATCTTTTCATGTAGAGTTTTCAGAAGAGGCATCACCAAAAATATGTGTGGTCTCTAACTCAATGCATCTACCACTCTATTCATTGTCCCTTTGATGTAAGTAATCTTGAAATCATACTCGCTAAGCAAATCTGACCAACGTCGTTGTCGCGCGTTCAAGTCACTTTGCGTAAAGACGTGTTGTAGTCCACATGGTCCATTTTTAGTTCAAATTCCATCCAATAAGGTAGTGTCTCCAAACTCTCAAGGCATAAGCAATGGCTAACAACTCCAAATCATGCGTCGCATAGTTCTCCTCATGCCTTCTCGACTTTCTCGAGATGTAAGCGATCACTCGACCGTCTTGCATCAAGACTCTGCCTAAGCCTTCCTTGGATGCGTCAATGCATACCAAGAAGTATGTGTCCATGTAAGGGACCTATAGTTTCAGTGTTTTCATCAACAGCTCCTTGAGCCTCCTAAATGCCTTTGCGCATTTCTCGGTCCAAACAAACTTCTTGTTCTTCTTCTGCAATTTCGTAATCAGATTTGCTATCTTCGAAAAACTCTCAATGAATCATCGATAGTATCCCACAAAACCCATGAAGTTGTGCACTTCAGGGACATTCATCGGCATAGGAAATTCCATAATATCCTCAACCTTTGTTGGATCCACGGCGATACCTTCATCGAAGATGACATTCCCTAAGCAGTGAATCTTCGATTGATAAAACGAGCATTTAGGAAATTTTCCATACAATTTGTTCTCTCGCAGATACTGTAGTACCAAGCGCAAGTGCTCATCATACTCCTCCATCATCCGAGATTAAATCAAAATATCATCAATGAATACTTGGACGAACTTGTCCAAATAGTCGCGGAACACCCCATTCATCAAACTCATAAATACCCCTGGGTCGTTTGTCAGTCCAAACGGTAAAACAGTAAACTCGTATTGTCCAAACCTCATCTTAAAGGCGGTCTTAGGGACATCATCCTCCTTGATCCATAATTGGTGATACCCTGATCACAATTCGATCTTTGAAAACATCGTCGCGCCCTTCATCTGATCGAACAGATCATCAATCCTTGGCAATGGGTACTGATTCTTGATCGTTGCCTTGTTCAATTGACGATAGTCAATGCAGAGTCTCCACGACCCATCCTTATTCTGTATGAAGATAACAGGTGCACCCCATTGTGACACACTTGGACGTATAAGTCCTAGGTCCAGCAACTCCTTCAGTTGCATTCTCAACTCCTGTAACTTCGGGGTCGGAATTTGATAAGGCGTTCTTGCTATTGGTTCAGTCCCCGGATTCAGGTATATGGTAAATTCCAACTCCCTCTCCGGCGGCATCCCAGGTAACTCCTTAGGGAAGACGTTTGTAAGCTCTCTTACCACTAGAAGGTGTTCTAGAACTTTCTCTACTCCCTTCTCATTTAACGCCAGGATCACATAAATATTACATCCCTTACGCATGCTCTTTCATAGCTGCAAGGAAGAGATGAACCTCAGGGAAACTCCCTGGTTCCAACCTACAATCACCCGTCTTTGTCCCTCATCATCAACCAATCTCAACCATTTCATATTATAGTTGAGTATTGCCTCATGCGATTCCAACCAATCCATACTGATCACGACGACATAAGATCCTAAGATCATGATGTACAGGTTGGCCCTGGAGACAAACTCTCCCAGGTTAAGGCTACAGCCTATAACCTTCCCTCCAACCTTTTGTTTGGATTTAGAATCCATTTCTACAAAGCTAAACTCATCTTGTTTGAGTGCCCTTACCTTAATCCTTTTTAGCATTGCACCAGAAATGAAACTCTCGGTAGCACCAGGATCTATCAAAATACTAAGGGTCTGGTCAGCGATGGTACCTGACGTCTCAAGCACAGTCGACTGGTGCTCTACCTGGTGGTTATTCACCGCTGCATGAATCCGATGGGCCTTGCCCAAATCTCCCATGGTAGTGGGTCTGGCTGATCCAAATGCTCTAGTCCTCTCCCAGAACCATTCCTCGAATAGTTCCCATGACACGTCTTCAACTGCCATGTTCAAATGCGGCAGGAGCGTATTCCACCATAGAACAGCGCTCCCCTTTAGTTGAAAGACTACCAAGCGGACCTTCATGTTGGAGGTAGTCGTGAAGTGCAAAGCACATCACCATATTCTCCAACCATGTCTCAAAAGCTAAGTCGTCAGTGGCACTCATGGACTTGAGAACTTATCCATGTCAAGTTCTTGGTGAAAGCTAACAGTACTGGCTGGGGCACATTGTGGACCCTCAGGGGTATAGGCGCCCTGGCCTCATCTCAGTACCGATAGTGGATCAAGTCCTTTGACATTCTTTGAAAGGACCTTGTCAGGCCATCATCATTCATTACAACAATCGGATCTATCCCAAGGACTTGTTCCTCCCCTTGGGGGTTAGACTCCGAGGGCGCGGGCACTTCTATAGGTGTCGCACCTCCTTCCATGGGACCACGTTGTGAACCTTTGTGGCGTCCTCTAATCAATATCACCACATGGACACGTTAAAGTTTTTAGTTAGCATCAAGTTAATACTCAAGGGTTTACTACAATGAAAAGCATGGTGATCCATAGTCACAGGGTTGAACTTGCTCCAATACCATATGTAACGACCCCTTGACGCTACGACTACATGCAATGCCCAGCACATGCAATTTTATTTTTTTTTTCAAGAAGGAAACAACGACAACAATTAAACAATGCAACTTGATGATGAACACAGTGCGTACAGATCAGGCAACAGACAACAACGACTCAACATACTAGCACATCAAGAAACTAGATGAAATAGGTGATAATCATGGACAGATAAAAACAACTACTTTCCCGACACAAGAAATACGACGCCTACAGGCTAAGGGACAACCCCAATAACCCAACACAACGGTTTCGATGACCAGTAAATAGATACCTCTACAGCGCGCAAAAACCAAATACATTGAGGAGTTACACAATCCAGTACCAACATCAATTACAACAAAAAACGCCCATATCGGGAAGCACAAGAATCTGGCTAGGTTATCAATCGCATCTATCCATCAGGGCACGCAATGATCCCATAATCAGAAATCATTCCGTCACAAGTGATAGACGTGATAGGAACCAAGGCGCAACACGACACATATAGACAAATAACCCAAGAAAAATTCAACATGCTATGAGACTGAATTAACTGCCAAACACATGACGACTAACCCAATCACCCAATCAACAAGTCAACAAGACGCACAGTAAAATGAAGACTATATCATTCATACTACACATTAAATAAAGGATGTTGTTAGCCATCAAATGAATTCTTGAGAAGAAATTCTCCCTCGAGAATTCATTCTACAATAAATTTTTATTATTTAATTAATATTTTATTAACATAAGGGTCTCACTACCTTTGTCATTTACTAACATGTAATTCCTTGTATAGACTAAGTTAAATCCCTCAACCCTATCATTACCCTGCCCAAACATACAATCCTTCGATCAAGATAGTTGACATATCCACAATGTTGTTTATCAATAATCTATGTTTAACCATGATCACGTAGTCTAACTGTATAATATATGTCTATGAATATATGGTTGTATAGCATTCTCTTGTTGTCTATAAAATCCACATTGCTATCTAATAAAATTGCTATCAAAAAGTTGTCAAGAAAATCAACAACGCTATCAAATAAATGAATGATGTCGTTGTCCAATATCAAAGATCCATAACTATATGTTCCATATGAGCTATAAATATCGTTGGGTAATTAACACTATGGATGGATTTACTGTGAAGAAAATCGTTGAGTACAAATGTTGTCCTTCACAAATAAAATTTATGGGGATCGTTATCTAACATCACATCACTGACTAATAGATATAAATTAAGGGAAATTGTTGTCAACAACAATCTAGCTGTCAATGGATAACTATTACTGTGTTTGTTGTCTATTATCAATGTTGTCTATTAATTATTAAATTGTTGGTATATTAAATACGATAATGCAGTATATTAACATTGTTGTCTATAGATTTGTATATTGTTGGTGTATACGCTACTTCCATCTATTAAGCATGATATCGCTAGCATATATATGATATCGCTGATATAAATTAAATACTAAATTTCTTGTGTAATTAAGCATAACTAGTTGATAAATAATTATCATTGTCCAAAAATGGTAATGATCAATACATTGTCAATCAAAATCATTTATGACTATTAAATCATTTTGACTACCAACTCATTCTCTGATTATTAAAATTGTTATATAAAACATATAAATCATTGTCATAAATATTATTGTCAACCATAATGAAACGCTATCCAGATTCGTTGTGCGTAGAGCATTATGAATTTTGTTGTGCATATCATAGAAAGAAACACAGGCATATGTATATATTGCAGATATATATAAACTCGCAGCTATAAAATTAAAATGAATACAGACATGTAAAAAAACAAAACATAGGCATTTATAAATCGCTATCATAAAATGAAAATTGTTTTCATAAAATCGCTATGTGAATTCGTTGTCATACACAACATCAATGCAATTAATTTGATGTCCATTAGATATGGGTAAATTCTCATTCAATATAAATTAACATCACAGAGCAATTAAATGATCATGATGGCATAAATAGATATGAAGTCGCAGAGGTAAAATCATGGTTGAATGCTTGAAAGGAGACACGGATTTCGTAGTGTTTATGTATCTAAATTGCAGAGTAAATAATGGATAAGGCTGTCATTTAAATCTATGAAACCACAGAGTAAATAAATGGAGTTGTTGTGCATACAATAAATACAAATCATTGTGTGTAATATGCCAAGAAAAAGTGGGTTGAATGTTGGGTAATGGCCAACAAAAACACGGGGTGAATTCTGTGTAAGATGCCACGAAAATCGTGGTATGAAGGCGACGTAATGGTCCATGAAATTCGGAGTATGGAAGTTGTGTAAAGCTCCATGAATTAGTGGTGTGAGTGTTGTGTGTAATACATTTTAAAGGTGGATTCAAATGCTAAGAAAAATGGGTCGTTGCCTAGCAAAGTCGCAGAGTAAAATTACATGTAAATTGAAATCAAAACTCTACGAAAGGGGATCTTTGTCCAGCAAAATCGCAGAGATAAATTATTTGAAAACGCAGGTGGAGATTTATCAATCTAGAACGCAAGGATTGTCATTCAACTCAAAGGTTTATCATTCACAAGTAGAGTTTTATCAATAAAAACGCAGAGATACTCAATCTCAAAAAGGTGTAAGGATCATGGATTAATCACAAGAGAAAAACACATAGATAAGTAAGGGATAGATAACTGGGTGAAAAATTTATCCTTCACTCATCATCCATTCACATGAAAGCAGGGCATTTGAATCTATAGGTCTTTAAACACCAAAGTGACAATCGTCGATTCGGCTCCTAGACGAATGCTCAAGCATGGACTAATGACTAAAGGGATAAGGGAAAAACACAAATTTCTTTGTAACAACCAATAAAACAAACACAGAAAAGTCATAGAAATCAAGGTTTGGGTTCACCAAGGGAATCAAATCAAATGCGGTGAGCGTAAGGTTGGGACGACTATAAGTTCATTGATTATAAAATGTTGAGTAAAACATAATATTTACACAATACAAGTATAGTAATGAGAGCGCGGGAGAAATATTAAACTACCATTCAAAAATATATGCATGTGTACCGTAGCCAAATGTGAAAGCTCCGAGTCGTTGTCCCACTCGTGCTCCATCCAGCTTCCGCTTGTCGACCGATGTGACTTCACCGATACCTCCCATCCAACGCTAGGGGTACTCTTATTCCCCATGAGCCCCCCGAGCCGCAAAGGGGCCACGCACACAATATAAGAGAACTACTAGCACCCAGCTCGCCTCGCAGGGTCAAGCTACCACTCGTTACCCGAGTTGGGTATCCCAACTCCCACAAGATAAATTTCAGTCAAGGAAAAATTCTTTAACGTAACGTTACGCAAAAAGATCAGATCCATACTCCTCCTCCATCATTTTTATAGAGTTTTCAAGTGATTAGTTTCCCAAATTCTCATATAATTCATTTTTCATTCAATTAATTAGGAAAAACCTCCCGTATACACATGTCGCCCGATCCCCTAGTTGCACTAGAAAATTAATTTTATTAATTAATTAATTATTCCTATTTCCCTCACCCACCTAAAATCATTCCTAAAAACGCTCCTAGGTGTCCCAAAATTCCCTTACACTTCTTAAATGACTTACGCCTTACTTAATTCCTAGTTGAGTTCATAATTAAAAAGTTCCAATGGGAAGATTTCTTACTAAGTTAGACATTCATCTTTTTCTTTACATTTCCCCTTTTTCTTAAGTTTCCCCCATTTTCTTTAAGTTTCTTATTTCTTTTAAGTTTCCCCCTTTTTCCTTTTTAACTAAAAATCAATTTAGCAAGTGTAGATAAAACACTCATTTACCCTCTTTCTTCTTTAATTAAAAATTAAATTAGCAAAAATAGATAAAAACGACCATTTCCCTTTTTAAAATTTTAATCCTTCATGATAATTTGACTTTAATAAATTAATTTGAATCTCTAACCCCCCTTCTTGTTACATGTTTATTTATTATTAATTTTTTACCACATGTTCTACTTAGACCTAGGTTTTAATTTCTCTATGTTGGGTGACATTTTTATCAGGGAAAAAAAAAATTAGTTCTTACTTATCACATCATTCATTTTAAGGTCGTCTAGGTTTATTCACTTACTAGTTAAAATCGTGACGTGCCCTTCAGGACGCACTAGGTGCTCCAAGGGTGCCACTCGCCTCTTTCTGTTTTCCTTGCGTGACATGCCCTTCAAAACTCACTACGTGCTCCAAAGGTGCCACTTGACTGACTTTGGTAGACGTCAAAAACCCCTGGAGTTAATACTTCGTCAGGTGATATTGTGGGAGACTAAGGGCCTCTAAGGAATAAGACCCCTGCCTTATTACGCACCCCTTAGAATCATCGTGAGTGATTGTCGCAGTCTGCCCTCACGGCATCATGGGTCTTCTCGAACTTGGTAGTTGTTAACCTACAGTTTGAGCCATGGTGAGAGTGCTAGTAGGTTGTGGCAGGGCTACTCCCACACCTCTCCCTCAAAGTTTCTAGTTGTTGTGTGTGACCCCTATACTCCACATGTGAGTCTGGTCGGAAAGTTATCATCAGCCTGCATCCATCAAGGAATCATGTCAACAATAATAATCAATCATCATAACATCTAATCATATGTACATATGTCACATCAACAATATTCAACCCGACAGTCCACTCCCTGACTCAATCCAGATTCCAAGGGGTTTCATCGATGCCTCTACATCCTCAAGGTACAAAGTTCTACACACTCAGGAGAACCCAATCAATAGCACCTGTCTTTGTCATTACAACAAAATAACATATCATCATATCCATAATGCCTCATAATCATAATCAAACAACTAATAATATACTAATCTCGATCACTTGCAAGCAAGTGTCCTCAAAAAATAAATTTACTCAAAACGCATAAGAGTGAGATTTTACACCATGTTACAAGAATATTCCATAACCTCTTTAATAAATATTTAGATATCAAACTAACTTAGCTTGGTATATGAATTATACTTTAAGCATGCCTTGTCATCATTTAATGTATGAGGCATATATGAAACCTCAATCTTTCAAAAGAATAATGGTATAATATTCATTTCATAACTTAAATATTCGAGAGAGATATGGGATATAAAAAGTGAGAGTGTGACAAATAAAATAATATATTTTCTTTTGAGTATGGCATAAAGTTAAAGGCATGGTATAATAATATATTTTTGGCTTATTTCATGGCATGAAAAAGGTGTCAAAGTCATCCCCAAGTTATGGTATAAAATTTATGATAAATGAGAGCGATGAAGTATATTCTTTTGAAAACTAAGATATGTAAGTATAAGGAATAGCATGATGCGTTTATGATGTGAAACTTAGATAATTTGTTATTTTTCTCTTTATCAAAACTAAAGTGATGTTAATTGAGACATAGTATAATATAGGGTAATGAGTAAGAGTTAAAAATATATGATGTTAATGTACAAAATATGAGTGTAAGCAATGTGATGAGTGGGAAAAGGGTTATGTTTAGTAATGGGTTAAATGTCATGATAAATTTGTCAAGAACATTGCGCTCATATTTAATGTGAGAAGGAGAAATTTTCCGTAAGTAGTGTGATTTGAGGGGGAGCCTGGCAATGCTTTGCTAGCTAAGTATTGTTGACCAAAAATGTAGTCAACAAATGCCAACCAACAGATGCACGTCGTTTATAGTGGTGTGCAAGTTCAAGTAACTCTGGTATCGTAGGATCAATGAACTAAACTGGATGGGAATGAAAGATACAAAGGATTGATGGTAACTCAATGTGAGACAAGAAGAGGTCGATAGGGTTAGGTGGAATAGATTATACAATAGGGGGAAACAAGATGGAGGCCAAGTGATTCATGGATCGAGACTTCCTGGAATAACTCATGGAAAGTGGTAAGTATGAGGGGGTTTGGTCCTGTTGTATAATCAAAAGGGACAAAGGCTTTGTATCTTGAAAAAATGATTAGAAATCTAGATAAATTGTCGTGGATGTGTGTTGAGGGAAAAACCCAAGCTTGACATTGAGCATCCACAATGTGTATGATATATCTATCTCAAAATGGAGGGGAAAAAGAAAGGGAAGGAAGAAAGATGGGGGAAAGACCGATGACTGTGACAAGAAAGGATATTTTTTTAAGCAAGCATATGGTAGAAAAAGCAAGGAATTGCAACAAAAGGAAGGAAACTTGGTTCACCTGCAAGCCTGTTGTCCACCAAAATAAATTTGGTCAATCAGTTAAAAAATATACAAATAGCCTTTAATATCACCGACCAATGTTCCATCAACTCTAACCATCAAAAGGGTAGAAAAATACAAGAAAGAAAAAAAAAAAAATTAGAACAAAAAGTGAGAAAATAAACTAAATAAATGCGAAGTTAACAAAAATCTAATTTACCCCTTTTGTAATTTTATTTTATTTTTTTAAATTTTTTATATTTTTTATATATCATTTATTGATGTATAGAGTAAAAGAAGAGCATTAACTAGGACTCAAGTAGGATGACATTTAGCATAAAGGAATGCATCGTTTGTTTTGCATGCGGGTCTTATGACTTTGAAAACTTTACATGTGGAAGGATTGCCAACGTGTCAACCAAAATATGTGTATGGCAACGAAAAATGACTAATTAGTACCCAAAAGAAACTATTTCCAACCTCCAAGACTTTCCAACCAACATGAGACACTTTGTATATCAAAGGGATGATCAATGCATTCATCAAACAGATTAATATGATCTCTAGGAATCTTTCTATCAGGAACGAGGTCATCATAATGCAAGAAGATTCATAATATGGGTTCAAAAACATAGGTATGTCCTTAAAATATTCATCATTGTTGAAGGAAAAAGTGCACCTACGAGGGATATATGGAATAGTGTCAAGTTCCTTAACCTCTCTTGATTGAAACAATGGATAAGTAATGATGTTATACAAGTTAAGATCTTGATTGAACTCATGCAAATCTTCCAAAGAGGGCTCACCATATGTATCAATAAAATAATATGGGTCTTCAACAACTTTTTTTGACCACTCATTAACATCATCAAAAAATAAAAATGTGTCATAAATAGGTTTAACGTGGTCAAAATTGACTTCTTCATTTTCATAATAAACTTCACCATCGTATGCATGCGGATGAGAGGCTTGAAATAAAAGATTATCTTGGGATTGAATTATTCTATAAGGTTTAAGAAGGGTGGTATTTGGAATGTGGGAGATGGGTTGATCACTAAGCATCATGATATGATCACGATCATCTTCACATCCAAGCTCTTGACCACAAATAGTGAAGTCATTATAATTAGGCCCTAGGAGAGAGGGCTCCAAAGGTATTTCAAGGTAGGCACAATTTGAAGATTGATATTCAAGGGAGAACATGTGATCCTGTAAATTCTTGATGATGGAGATTAAGGAAGACAAATCTTTGTGTGAATCATGAACACCAAAGGAGAAACCCATTCTACGGATTTTTTCTTCGAAGTCAAGGAAAGTGGTTAAAGCTAGCTCTAGGATTTGAACATCCTTTTCTTCTAACCACCATTGGTAAAGAGGAGGTAGAAGTTCATAATAATGCAAGAGGGAAGCCAATTTGGTAGGGCGAATGGACGTAGGAATTGAATTATATAACTTGATAAACCTAAGGTTAAATGCAAGAATGATTTCATTATCTTTCATATGCAAGTGATTAAATATCTTAAGGTGCTCATAAGGATTATCCAAATGCCCAAAAGTAGAAGTAAACAAGTAGGAAAGTTCAGACAATGTGAAGATGCATTCATCAGGAAGGTTGGAAAATAGAGAAGCGACATTACCCTGAAGGGAGTTCATGAACAAAAGCACGCAACTATTATTATCATTAACTCCAAGGATGGTGCAAGCATTTGAAAATGCACGAAGATGTTCATCCACTGTAGCAGTTCCATCATCATGAAATAAACGCAAATGTTTCTTGAATTTGTGAGGTAAGGGATTAACTGGGTGAGCAAACTTCAAGGAGGTGGGCATAAAACATGGGGAATTATTTAGGTCTTCTTCAAATTCAAAAATCTCAAACTTGTGAATGACCTTCCTAGGGTTAGTATTTGAAACCAAGGGTTACAACCACAAAAAAATCTTCCAATCAATTGAGACATAGGAATCTGGAGAATATAAATGAAGGTTTGAAAGAATTAAAACAAAACTAGGAAAGAACGATTGAACGGTCCTCCCCAGTATGGATGCCAAAATATGTTGATGTCAAGGGACTAGAGAGTCTCTAACACCAACATCTCGACCTCTAGTGGGGCTAGGCGGGAAGAGACGGGAATGTCACTCTGGCTTTAGAGCCCCTACAAGAAAACACATTAAACTTGAGGCTAAATCTCCTCCAACCTAAAGTCCAAGCATGAAATCATTTTGCTTTGTATTTTGTTTTTTAAAATATTTGATTTTTATGCAATTTATGATTTTTATTCTTTTGTGTATGAGTTCATAAAGTAGAGATAACAAAGTTAAATCCAAACTTAAAAGAAATTAACAACTCAAGAAAATATGTATAAGAAAAACTCTAACATAATAATATTTTGTATTTATTTTGTAAGAAAGTAACTAAAACAAAACTAATGAAGAGTTAATGTAAATATGTTAGTGCTAAGGTGATTCAATTAAAAGAAAATTTTATTAAACACGAAATTAGTTTAAAGACTACAAAAGAGTAACATTGTAGTGATATGATATTTTTTAAATTTTATTTTAGAAGTTAAAATGTAATAAATAATAAGAAAACTAAAACCGTAAAGAAAATAAAATAAAATAAAAATTGTACATATTAAAACAAGCTAATAAAAATAAAATGAATGAAACTTATATACATTTTTTTTACAAAAGTAACAAATTCATAAGTTTTTTTTTTTTTTTTTTAAGAAAAGATAAAGAAAATTGAGATTTAAAAGAAATAAATAAAGAAACAATTTCAGAGATTGGAAGAATTTGATCTTTATTTAAGAATGTTCCCCATACAATTCTTGATGTTTGGAATTTACAAGTTTCTGCACATGCTTGGGCCAGGTATTTAGCCTTTAGCCATTCTAGAACAAAGTTACAATAGAACGACCAAGAATGAAAGAAGAAGAAAGCTGAGCCAAAATGAAATGGAGCAATGGTGGTGATAACACAAGGTGAGAACCTACATATCAAAAACTGATTAGCGCTGAATAAAATCATGCCTAAATACAACAAACTGACAAGTAAACTATTCACCTTATGAGAACCAACAAAGCTCATCCTCGATTCATCCCTTCGTTGCTTCACAAGACTCTCTATTGCCAACAATTCCATCAATCCCTATTGAATGTATAGAGGATGAATGATAATTTAAAGAAGAAAACCTCACTACACTCCAAGCATACCTTTCTCAAAGTTATTCCCCTTCTTTATGGTTGTTTGTTACTCCCTTTAAATCATTTTGATAGGTAGTTCTGGTTGTTAATGCCATTAAAATTGAAACAACAATATCTTCTTTAATTTCTTCAAACTTGGTACATGGGGCCACGTGAGGATAATAGTGAGAATTGAGGAGTCAGTGCAGCAATAAAAATAGTAACCGTTCTTAAGAAACCAGAAGTGTTTCATTAGAGGTGAACTTTCCCATCACTTTCATCAAAATTGGTCGGCCAGAGAGGGAGAACAAGCTCGCTTTACTTCATTCCATAAGAAAACTCCTAACATAAACACAAGTGGAATTAACTTTGATAGCATCCAATAGAAATATGACCCTTGCAGATTACCAATGTATGACCCGTGTCTAGTATTGTGGAGTTGAAATCATGCTTACCCCAAGCATTCTTCACCGAATCATAAGCTTTATAATTCCCATTGTAAACTTGCCATGTTGCAAGAATATTCCATAACCTCTTTAATGAAGAGTTAGATATCATACAAGTTGTGCTTGGTATATGAATTATACTTTACATCATGCCTTGTCATCATTTAATGTATATATGAAACCTCGACCTTTCAAAAGAATAATGGTATAATATTCATTTCATAATTTAAATATTCGAGAGAGAGTATAAAAAGTGAGTGTGACAAATAAAATAATATATTTGCTTTTGAGTATGGCATAAAGTTAAAGGAATGGTATAATAATATATTTTTGGTTTATGTCATGGCATGAAAAAGGTGTCAAAGTCATTCCCAAGTTATGGTATAACATTTATGATAAATAGGGATGAAGTATGCTCTTTTGAAAACTAAGACATGTGAGCATAAGGAATAGAATGATGGGTTTATGATGTGAAATTTAGATGATTTGTTTTTTTTTCTCTTTATCAAAATTAAAGTATTGTTAATTGAGGTATAGGACAATATAGGGTGATGAGTAAGGTTCGAAAATATATGATTCCAATGTAAAAAATATGAGTGTAAGTAATGTGATGAGTGGGAAAGGGGTCATGTTTAGTAATGGGTCAAGTGTCACGATAAATTTTTCAAGAAAATTGTGTCAATTTTTAACTTCTGGGTCTTGGAAGTGCTTTCCCTCCTGAGCTTGTAAAGATAA
Source organism: Picea engelmannii (assembly GCA_009831015.1). Lineage (NCBI taxonomy): Eukaryota > Viridiplantae > Streptophyta > Pinopsida > Pinales > Pinaceae > Picea > Picea engelmannii. The sequence goes on from ML784853.1 coordinate 695,654, forward strand.
ATTGATTTACCTCTGGCACACTCCTTGTGCTTGATTGAACCTTCAGACGACTCCTCTCTACACTTATCTAAGTGTTGGCTTGGTGCACTCCTTGCACATGTCTTCCTCCTACTTCCTGAAATCCTTCAGGTTTACCAATGTGACTCCTACATCTGCTCAATGCACACTTGCATAGCTTCCTTCCCTCAGAGTGTTCAGTAACTCTGGGTTTTCCTCAATGTCTCCAACAGTCCAGAATGTGTTGGTTCTGTGCACTCCTTGCACCTTCTCAATGACCTCTTGGCAGAGCTCCACAAAATATTTAACAATTCTTCTTTTTGTGCCTTCTCTGCATAGTTTCTCCTCTAAGGTATTAAGTAACCCCTTCAATAAATTAAAATTTTCTTCACACTATGTTATCCATTCAAACTTAATTCCCTTATTTTGTAAAGAAGTAATGGGATGAGCAATTTTAGAGAATCTTGTTATAAATCTCCTATAGTATCTGGTCAATCCCATAAAAGATCTTACTTCTAAAATATCATTTGGTGTTGGTCATCCTATAATCACTTCAATCTTCTTTGAATCCACTGCATTTCCTTCTTATTAATGGTGTGCCCAAAATAATGGATCTTCTCTTAGTAAAAATAAAACTTGCTTAGTTTGGAAAACACTTGATTCTCCCTTAACACCTGTAGCACCATTCTCAAATGTTGTTCATGTCCTTCCTCCTAATTGGAATAAATAAGTATGTCATTCAAAAACATAATGAAAAACTTATCCAAATAATTTTTTAATATGGCATTCATCAAACGCATAAAGACAGTTGGTGCATTACTCAATCCAAAAGGCACCACAACAAATTCATAATGCCCATACTTGTTTCTAAAGTTTGTCTTATTGATGTCTTCTTCCTTGATTCTCATCTAGTGATATCATGACCTCAACTCTATCTTTGAAAATATATTTACTCCTCTTAGTTGATCAAAGAAACCATCAATTATGGGTATAGGGTATATTTTATTCACAATGGATTTATTCAACTATCTAAAGCCAATACATAACCTCAATGTTCCATACTTCTTTTTCACAAAGAGTATCGGTGCTCCCCAAGGTGAAACACTTGGGAATATGTACCCCTTCTTCAATAGTTCTTCAAACTACATTTGTAATTATTTTAATTTTAGTGTACTCATTATGTAAGGAGTCTCTGATACTGAAGAAACCCCTGGTACTAAATCAATAGAGAAGTAGATATCCCTCTTTGGTGGAAATATTGGTATTTATTTGAATACATCCTCAAACTCTAGCAATACTAAAAAATCTTCAAGACTTGGCCCTTTGTTCTTTTATGGCTCCTCCACATGAGCTGCATATAGTTGAAATCATTTCTTGAAACATCTCTTCAACAATAAGGTTGAAATCTCCCTTATATAAATGGGCATTGGAATTCCTTTCACAATGTTGTATTTACCTTCTTCATCAAGACATGTAAATGTATTGTTATGGAAATCTAGGATAGCATGATATTTTTCCAACCAATCCATTCCAATTAGGATATCATAAGATCCTGATGGTATGATATTCATATCAATATTAGTATTCACTCTATTCAAATTTATGGGACAATCTCTACCAGTCTCATTGATACTTCTTTTATGGTTCCAGTGGCTAACTACAGCAACCATAATTTCTCAAGCTTACTAATGTAGGAGCATCGCTCCACCTCAAATCGTGCCAGTTGTCTAGCACATTGGTGCACATTCAAGGAGGGGAGAGGCACCAACCCTCTCATTTCTCCCTCAAAATTTAAATGTAATTAAGGTAATTGAATGTTGTCGGGATGGAAGAGCCAATCCACGCCTTCGCACAGGTTATAGATGAGGTCGCCTTAAGTGGTTGATGGTAGGAAGGATCTAGATCTGATTCGGACTAGATCTCCATTCATTATAATCTGCCTCGATAGATAGGCATTTTGAATAGTGATTAGACACCACTAGTGTAGCTTGGAGGGAAAGCTCGTCGAGCCCCTCTTGTATAAATATTTGTATTGTATACCCAGGGAAGGTTCCAGTTGTTGTGAGGAGGTTGTTGAGAGTCGAGACTCAGTTGCAGTCTGATCTCATACACTGTAATTAACATTCAGATTAATACAAAAGAAGCAGGTTTTCCTGCATATGATTTTGTGTATGTTTCCATGTATTTAATGAATGTTATATGTGTGTTATGGAGGCATATTGTAGATGTATGTTAGATTTCATCTGCAGGGATAGTGATAGAATTATATATCTGTGAGTTTGTTAAATTGTTTTGGTTTCTTTAGGCTAAGCACAAGGAGTGCGCGAAAGAGTGTTGAAATTTTCTGAGCCAACGCGAGGAGCGTGTGTCTGAACTCTTTCGAGTCAGAGAAGAACATGCCAGGAGGGAACACCATAATAGTCTGCATACTCAGAGGGGAGCCTCAAGGTTACTGAATACCTTAGAGGAGAAACTGTGCAGAGAAGGCACAGAAAGCAGAATTGTTAAAGATTTTGTGGAGCTTTGCCAGGAGGGCATTGAGCAGGTGCAAGGAGTGCATAGAACCAACACATTCTGGACTGTTGGAGACATTGAGGAAAACCCGGAGTTACTGAACACTCTGAGGGAAGGAAGCTATGCAAGTGTGCATTGAGCAGATGTAGGAGTCGCATTGGTAAACCTAAAGGATTTCAGGAAGTAGGAGGAAGACATGTGCAAGGAGTGCACCAGGCCAACACCTAGATAAGTGTAGAGAGGAGTCGTCTAAAGGTTTAATCGAGCACAAGGAGTGTGCCAGAGGTAAATCAATTTATCCTTACAAGCTCGGGAGGGAAATCACTTCCAAGACCCAGAAGTCAGGTTTGCAGGAAGAATATCGAAGGTCGTAGCCTTTGATACTTAGGCGATTTTCTCAATATCGGGAGAAAGTCGAAGCTCGAGAGGAGAAATCTGGACCGTCGGATCAAAGCCCAGACATTGGCAGGAGAATGGGGCAGCGAATTTTTGAAGTTCTAAAGTCAAGCGGGGTCGTCCATCATCAGGAGAAGACAGGTGGAGAAAGATCAGAAGATCCAGGAGATAGAGTTCTGGAAGATTTGAGTAGAGCAAAGGGAAATCTTCGCAAATTCTCGAAGGGCGAAGTGAATCTGGACCGTCAGATCCAAAAGGACACATGGAGGAGATCCATGAAATTCGGAGGGAAGCAGAGTTGGTAAATCCAAGACTCTTGGATCTCAAAGCATTGAGGGTCGTTGATCTAAGGAAGTGATGGGGATCGTTGATCCTCGCACCAGTTGTGTTCATCGATTTGAAGTTCGAGGAAATAGGATTTGGTTGTTGTGAAAAGGTTGAAGCCCTAATTCTGAAGCACCTTTTAGGTTTTATCCCCAGGACAGATCCCAAGGTCACATGGGAGAAGGGGCCTAGCATAGAGATCTAGCACTATTGTTTAATTTCTTCAAAGGGGCCAAAAAAGAGTCGTGGGTCTAATAGAACCTGCACTTTGGAGAAAGAGGGACCTTTGAAAGATGAATTGGGTTCCAACAGGGACCCGAAGAGTCGATCTAACTCAGGTGATTGAAAAATCCTAGACCGGGATGTCACGCAACCCCGAGCAGAGAGGGGGGGGCTCAGCGCTAGAGTAGTATCAAAGCTTGATTTTGCCTGTAGATAGCAGGTGAAGGGAGACAGAGTGTGATGCGCTGTAGAGACTGTTGCAAGGTGTGTAGAATATGGTAGATAGCCAGGTGGATACAGGTGAAGCCAAAAAGATGGATATTGAAGGTCATAAGTGAGGTCGAACAGAAGAGTTCCCACGGAAGAGCAAAGCAGAAATTGACAAGGAGCTCGGTGAAATCCGAGCAGAAATGGAGAAGCTAGTGTTGAAAATGCAGCATGAGGAAAAGGTATGTTGGAGGTATGAATGGCCTCTGAAAACGAAATCTAGTTGGCCTGTTCAGAATTTGTTGGCCAGAAGGCAGCAACATGTGTTAAAAAGGTGGTTGAGGCATGTTGAGAACCTCAGTGATGAGGGAAAGAGATCTGGTAGATGTCTCGTAGATTTCCAGGTGGGCAATGAGAATAGTTCATTCAATCTTATAAACTGCCAGGAGGGTAGAGAAGAAACCCCAATTTTCCAGGTGGGAAAGGGAGAAGAGATGAGATCAGCTGAGATTTCATGTCAGCAAGGGGTGTTGACAAATGGAAATAAGGCGAAAGAATGGCCTCATCCATATGAAGATTCATGTGGAATTGCAAACCATGTGAATGGAGATAATGAGAAGTTAAAAAATTCCACTGTCGAGGAGAAGGATCAGGGGAGCATTTTGATCATTAGAGGAATCGAAATATTCCTGCCAAGCAACCAAGGAGAGGCTAGAATATGTGCTGCAGGTGTAGCAGCAAAAGAGGAGCAGGCAGTTGATTTTCTCACTCCACGAAAGAAGGAATTGGAAATATTAGAGGATTGGTTGTGTTACCACTCTGTAAATTTCGTCCAGATGAAAAGAAAAATGACAGAGGTAACATTTTCAACCAGCTTTAGAGTTGAGGCACTAGCCTGCTCAACTCAGAGAGGGCTCTCTCATGTCACTTAATGTTTCTTTAGCAATCAGTGGCTAGATTTGGTTTGCTTTGGGGGGTTCTTATAAAATAACTAAAGAAACGAAGATAACATTTGGGCTATGGAGTCTGGAATGAACAATGCATTGTCAAAACATGAAAACTATCAAGAGGAAAAGGCTAAGTGAGGCGATGAGTCTGAGTTTATAT
>ML784853.1:702116-728201 GCA_009831015.1 Picea engelmannii
TCATTATAATTAGGCCCTAGGAGAGAGGGCTCCAAAGGTATTTCAAGGTAGGCACAATTTGAAGATTGATATTCAAGGGAGAACATGTGATCCTGTAAATTCTTGATGATGGAGATTAAGGAAGACAAATCTTTGTGTGAATCATGAACACCAAAGGAGAAACCCATTCTACGGATTTTTTCTTCGAAGTCAAGGAAAGTGGTTAAAGCTAGCTCTAGGATTTGAACATCCTTTTCTTCTAACCACCATTGGTAAAGAGGAGGTAGAAGTTCATAATAATGCAAGAGGGAAGCCAATTTGGTAGGGCGAATGGACGTAGGAATTGAATTATATAACTTGATAAACCTAAGGTTAAATGCAAGAATGATTTCATTATCTTTCATATGCAAGTGATTAAATATCTTAAGGTGCTCATAAGGATTATCCAAATGCCCAAAAGTAGAAGTAAACAAGTAGGAAAGTTCAGACAATGTGAAGATGCATTCATCAGGAAGGTTGGAAAATAGAGAAGCGACATTACCCTGAAGGGAGTTCATGAACAAAAGCACGCAACTATTATTATCATTAACTCCAAGGATGGTGCAAGCATTTGAAAATGCACGAAGATGTTCATCCACTGTAGCAGTTCCATCATCATGAAATAAACGCAAATGTTTCTTGAATTTGTGAGGTAAGGGATTAACTGGGTGAGCAAACTTCAAGGAGGTGGGCATAAAACATGGGGAATTATTTAGGTCTTCTTCAAATTCAAAAATCTCAAACTTGTGAATGACCTTCCTAGGGTTAGTATTTGAAACCAAGGGTTACAACCACAAAAAAATCTTCCAATCAATTGAGACATAGGAATCTGGAGAATATAAATGAAGGTTTGAAAGAATTAAAACAAAACTAGGAAAGAACGATTGAACGGTCCTCCCCAGTATGGATGCCAAAATATGTTGATGTCAAGGGACTAGAGAGTCTCTAACACCAACATCTCGACCTCTAGTGGGGCTAGGCGGGAAGAGACGGGAATGTCACTCTGGCTTTAGAGCCCCTACAAGAAAACACATTAAACTTGAGGCTAAATCTCCTCCAACCTAAAGTCCAAGCATGAAATCATTTTGCTTTGTATTTTGTTTTTTAAAATATTTGATTTTTATGCAATTTATGATTTTTATTCTTTTGTGTATGAGTTCATAAAGTAGAGATAACAAAGTTAAATCCAAACTTAAAAGAAATTAACAACTCAAGAAAATATGTATAAGAAAAACTCTAACATAATAATATTTTGTATTTATTTTGTAAGAAAGTAACTAAAACAAAACTAATGAAGAGTTAATGTAAATATGTTAGTGCTAAGGTGATTCAATTAAAAGAAAATTTTATTAAACACGAAATTAGTTTAAAGACTACAAAAGAGTAACATTGTAGTGATATGATATTTTTTAAATTTTATTTTAGAAGTTAAAATGTAATAAATAATAAGAAAACTAAAACCGTAAAGAAAATAAAATAAAATAAAAATTGTACATATTAAAACAAGCTAATAAAAATAAAATGAATGAAACTTATATACATTTTTTTTACAAAAGTAACAAATTCATAAGTTTTTTTTTTTTTTTTTTAAGAAAAGATAAAGAAAATTGAGATTTAAAAGAAATAAATAAAGAAACAATTTCAGAGATTGGAAGAATTTGATCTTTATTTAAGAATGTTCCCCATACAATTCTTGATGTTTGGAATTTACAAGTTTCTGCACATGCTTGGGCCAGGTATTTAGCCTTTAGCCATTCTAGAACAAAGTTACAATAGAACGACCAAGAATGAAAGAAGAAGAAAGCTGAGCCAAAATGAAATGGAGCAATGGTGGTGATAACACAAGGTGAGAACCTACATATCAAAAACTGATTAGCGCTGAATAAAATCATGCCTAAATACAACAAACTGACAAGTAAACTATTCACCTTATGAGAACCAACAAAGCTCATCCTCGATTCATCCCTTCGTTGCTTCACAAGACTCTCTATTGCCAACAATTCCATCAATCCCTATTGAATGTATAGAGGATGAATGATAATTTAAAGAAGAAAACCTCACTACACTCCAAGCATACCTTTCTCAAAGTTATTCCCCTTCTTTATGGTTGTTTGTTACTCCCTTTAAATCATTTTGATAGGTAGTTCTGGTTGTTAATGCCATTAAAATTGAAACAACAATATCTTCTTTAATTTCTTCAAACTTGGTACATGGGGCCACGTGAGGATAATAGTGAGAATTGAGGAGTCAGTGCAGCAATAAAAATAGTAACCGTTCTTAAGAAACCAGAAGTGTTTCATTAGAGGTGAACTTTCCCATCACTTTCATCAAAATTGGTCGGCCAGAGAGGGAGAACAAGCTCGCTTTACTTCATTCCATAAGAAAACTCCTAACATAAACACAAGTGGAATTAACTTTGATAGCATCCAATAGAAATATGACCCTTGCAGATTACCAATGTATGACCCGTGTCTAGTATTGTGGAGTTGAAATCATGCTTACCCCAAGCATTCTTCACCGAATCATAAGCTTTATAATTCCCATTGTAAACTTGCCATGTTGCAAGAATATTCCATAACCTCTTTAATGAAGAGTTAGATATCATACAAGTTGTGCTTGGTATATGAATTATACTTTACATCATGCCTTGTCATCATTTAATGTATATATGAAACCTCGACCTTTCAAAAGAATAATGGTATAATATTCATTTCATAATTTAAATATTCGAGAGAGAGTATAAAAAGTGAGTGTGACAAATAAAATAATATATTTGCTTTTGAGTATGGCATAAAGTTAAAGGAATGGTATAATAATATATTTTTGGTTTATGTCATGGCATGAAAAAGGTGTCAAAGTCATTCCCAAGTTATGGTATAACATTTATGATAAATAGGGATGAAGTATGCTCTTTTGAAAACTAAGACATGTGAGCATAAGGAATAGAATGATGGGTTTATGATGTGAAATTTAGATGATTTGTTTTTTTTTCTCTTTATCAAAATTAAAGTATTGTTAATTGAGGTATAGGACAATATAGGGTGATGAGTAAGGTTCGAAAATATATGATTCCAATGTAAAAAATATGAGTGTAAGTAATGTGATGAGTGGGAAAGGGGTCATGTTTAGTAATGGGTCAAGTGTCACGATAAATTTTTCAAGAAAATTGTGTCAATTTTTAACTTCTGGGTCTTGGAAGTGCTTTCCCTCCTGAGCTTGTAAAGATAAATTGATTTACCTCTGGCACACTCCTTGTGCTTGATTGAACCTTCAGACGACTCCTCTCTACACTTATCTAAGTGTTGGCTTGGTGCACTCCTTGCACATGTCTTCCTCCTACTTCCTGAAATCCTTCAGGTTTACCAATGTGACTCCTACATCTGCTCAATGCACACTTGCATAGCTTCCTTCCCTCAGAGTGTTCAGTAACTCTGGGTTTTCCTCAATGTCTCCAACAGTCCAGAATGTGTTGGTTCTGTGCACTCCTTGCACCTTCTCAATGACCTCTTGGCAGAGCTCCACAAAATATTTAACAATTCTTCTTTTTGTGCCTTCTCTGCATAGTTTCTCCTCTAAGGTATTAAGTAACCCCTTCAATAAATTAAAATTTTCTTCACACTATGTTATCCATTCAAACTTAATTCCCTTATTTTGTAAAGAAGTAATGGGATGAGCAATTTTAGAGAATCTTGTTATAAATCTCCTATAGTATCTGGTCAATCCCATAAAAGATCTTACTTCTAAAATATCATTTGGTGTTGGTCATCCTATAATCACTTCAATCTTCTTTGAATCCACTGCATTTCCTTCTTATTAATGGTGTGCCCAAAATAATGGATCTTCTCTTAGTAAAAATAAAACTTGCTTAGTTTGGAAAACACTTGATTCTCCCTTAACACCTGTAGCACCATTCTCAAATGTTGTTCATGTCCTTCCTCCTAATTGGAATAAATAAGTATGTCATTCAAAAACATAATGAAAAACTTATCCAAATAATTTTTTAATATGGCATTCATCAAACGCATAAAGACAGTTGGTGCATTACTCAATCCAAAAGGCACCACAACAAATTCATAATGCCCATACTTGTTTCTAAAGTTTGTCTTATTGATGTCTTCTTCCTTGATTCTCATCTAGTGATATCATGACCTCAACTCTATCTTTGAAAATATATTTACTCCTCTTAGTTGATCAAAGAAACCATCAATTATGGGTATAGGGTATATTTTATTCACAATGGATTTATTCAACTATCTAAAGCCAATACATAACCTCAATGTTCCATACTTCTTTTTCACAAAGAGTATCGGTGCTCCCCAAGGTGAAACACTTGGGAATATGTACCCCTTCTTCAATAGTTCTTCAAACTACATTTGTAATTATTTTAATTTTAGTGTACTCATTATGTAAGGAGTCTCTGATACTGAAGAAACCCCTGGTACTAAATCAATAGAGAAGTAGATATCCCTCTTTGGTGGAAATATTGGTATTTATTTGAATACATCCTCAAACTCTAGCAATACTAAAAAATCTTCAAGACTTGGCCCTTTGTTCTTTTATGGCTCCTCCACATGAGCTGCATATAGTTGAAATCATTTCTTGAAACATCTCTTCAACAATAAGGTTGAAATCTCCCTTATATAAATGGGCATTGGAATTCCTTTCACAATGTTGTATTTACCTTCTTCATCAAGACATGTAAATGTATTGTTATGGAAATCTAGGATAGCATGATATTTTTCCAACCAATCCATTCCAATTAGGATATCATAAGATCCTGATGGTATGATATTCATATCAATATTAGTATTCACTCTATTCAAATTTATGGGACAATCTCTACCAGTCTCATTGATACTTCTTTTATGGTTCCAGTGGCTAACTACAGCAACCATAATTTCTCAAGCTTACTAATGTAGGAGCATCGCTCCACCTCAAATCGTGCCAGTTGTCTAGCACATTGGTGCACATTCAAGGAGGGGAGAGGCACCAACCCTCTCATTTCTCCCTCAAAATTTAAATGTAATTAAGGTAATTGAATGTTGTCGGGATGGAAGAGCCAATCCACGCCTTCGCACAGGTTATAGATGAGGTCGCCTTAAGTGGTTGATGGTAGGAAGGATCTAGATCTGATTCGGACTAGATCTCCATTCATTATAATCTGCCTCGATAGATAGGCATTTTGAATAGTGATTAGACACCACTAGTGTAGCTTGGAGGGAAAGCTCGTCGAGCCCCTCTTGTATAAATATTTGTATTGTATACCCAGGGAAGGTTCCAGTTGTTGTGAGGAGGTTGTTGAGAGTCGAGACTCAGTTGCAGTCTGATCTCATACACTGTAATTAACATTCAGATTAATACAAAAGAAGCAGGTTTTCCTGCATATGATTTTGTGTATGTTTCCATGTATTTAATGAATGTTATATGTGTGTTATGGAGGCATATTGTAGATGTATGTTAGATTTCATCTGCAGGGATAGTGATAGAATTATATATCTGTGAGTTTGTTAAATTGTTTTGGTTTCTTTAGGCTAAGCACAAGGAGTGCGCGAAAGAGTGTTGAAATTTTCTGAGCCAACGCGAGGAGCGTGTGTCTGAACTCTTTCGAGTCAGAGAAGAACATGCCAGGAGGGAACACCATAATAGTCTGCATACTCAGAGGGGAGCCTCAAGGTTACTGAATACCTTAGAGGAGAAACTGTGCAGAGAAGGCACAGAAAGCAGAATTGTTAAAGATTTTGTGGAGCTTTGCCAGGAGGGCATTGAGCAGGTGCAAGGAGTGCATAGAACCAACACATTCTGGACTGTTGGAGACATTGAGGAAAACCCGGAGTTACTGAACACTCTGAGGGAAGGAAGCTATGCAAGTGTGCATTGAGCAGATGTAGGAGTCGCATTGGTAAACCTAAAGGATTTCAGGAAGTAGGAGGAAGACATGTGCAAGGAGTGCACCAGGCCAACACCTAGATAAGTGTAGAGAGGAGTCGTCTAAAGGTTTAATCGAGCACAAGGAGTGTGCCAGAGGTAAATCAATTTATCCTTACAAGCTCGGGAGGGAAATCACTTCCAAGACCCAGAAGTCAGGTTTGCAGGAAGAATATCGAAGGTCGTAGCCTTTGATACTTAGGCGATTTTCTCAATATCGGGAGAAAGTCGAAGCTCGAGAGGAGAAATCTGGACCGTCGGATCAAAGCCCAGACATTGGCAGGAGAATGGGGCAGCGAATTTTTGAAGTTCTAAAGTCAAGCGGGGTCGTCCATCATCAGGAGAAGACAGGTGGAGAAAGATCAGAAGATCCAGGAGATAGAGTTCTGGAAGATTTGAGTAGAGCAAAGGGAAATCTTCGCAAATTCTCGAAGGGCGAAGTGAATCTGGACCGTCAGATCCAAAAGGACACATGGAGGAGATCCATGAAATTCGGAGGGAAGCAGAGTTGGTAAATCCAAGACTCTTGGATCTCAAAGCATTGAGGGTCGTTGATCTAAGGAAGTGATGGGGATCGTTGATCCTCGCACCAGTTGTGTTCATCGATTTGAAGTTCGAGGAAATAGGATTTGGTTGTTGTGAAAAGGTTGAAGCCCTAATTCTGAAGCACCTTTTAGGTTTTATCCCCAGGACAGATCCCAAGGTCACATGGGAGAAGGGGCCTAGCATAGAGATCTAGCACTATTGTTTAATTTCTTCAAAGGGGCCAAAAAAGAGTCGTGGGTCTAATAGAACCTGCACTTTGGAGAAAGAGGGACCTTTGAAAGATGAATTGGGTTCCAACAGGGACCCGAAGAGTCGATCTAACTCAGGTGATTGAAAAATCCTAGACCGGGATGTCACGCAACCCCGAGCAGAGAGGGGGGGGCTCAGCGCTAGAGTAGTATCAAAGCTTGATTTTGCCTGTAGATAGCAGGTGAAGGGAGACAGAGTGTGATGCGCTGTAGAGACTGTTGCAAGGTGTGTAGAATATGGTAGATAGCCAGGTGGATACAGGTGAAGCCAAAAAGATGGATATTGAAGGTCATAAGTGAGGTCGAACAGAAGAGTTCCCACGGAAGAGCAAAGCAGAAATTGACAAGGAGCTCGGTGAAATCCGAGCAGAAATGGAGAAGCTAGTGTTGAAAATGCAGCATGAGGAAAAGGTATGTTGGAGGTATGAATGGCCTCTGAAAACGAAATCTAGTTGGCCTGTTCAGAATTTGTTGGCCAGAAGGCAGCAACATGTGTTAAAAAGGTGGTTGAGGCATGTTGAGAACCTCAGTGATGAGGGAAAGAGATCTGGTAGATGTCTCGTAGATTTCCAGGTGGGCAATGAGAATAGTTCATTCAATCTTATAAACTGCCAGGAGGGTAGAGAAGAAACCCCAATTTTCCAGGTGGGAAAGGGAGAAGAGATGAGATCAGCTGAGATTTCATGTCAGCAAGGGGTGTTGACAAATGGAAATAAGGCGAAAGAATGGCCTCATCCATATGAAGATTCATGTGGAATTGCAAACCATGTGAATGGAGATAATGAGAAGTTAAAAAATTCCACTGTCGAGGAGAAGGATCAGGGGAGCATTTTGATCATTAGAGGAATCGAAATATTCCTGCCAAGCAACCAAGGAGAGGCTAGAATATGTGCTGCAGGTGTAGCAGCAAAAGAGGAGCAGGCAGTTGATTTTCTCACTCCACGAAAGAAGGAATTGGAAATATTAGAGGATTGGTTGTGTTACCACTCTGTAAATTTCGTCCAGATGAAAAGAAAAATGACAGAGGTAACATTTTCAACCAGCTTTAGAGTTGAGGCACTAGCCTGCTCAACTCAGAGAGGGCTCTCTCATGTCACTTAATGTTTCTTTAGCAATCAGTGGCTAGATTTGGTTTGCTTTGGGGGGTTCTTATAAAATAACTAAAGAAACGAAGATAACATTTGGGCTATGGAGTCTGGAATGAACAATGCATTGTCAAAACATGAAAACTATCAAGAGGAAAAGGCTAAGTGAGGCGATGAGTCTGAGTTTATATATGAAATTTTCATGGCATCAAAGGAAAAGAAACATATAACTGCATCAGAGCATATTAAAATGAATTCTGAATTGGTCAAGAAGAAATACACATAGTCTAAATCGCTTAAGCCAAAAGCATCGCAATGATGAATTCTGGGTTTTTGTTTCTCCAATTTAGACAGATGAAAGTGTAAATGAAATATAAGATTATAGGAATCACATACTACGAAAGAAAACAAGACTCATATCACCACCAATTAGAATCTTTTCATAAACAGTCCAAAATCCGCTTCTGCATTTATATATTCATTCTAGCCCCAAAGTTTACTAAGGTCTTCCTGCTCAGAGGTCAGGCTCCTCTTTTCTCCATACTTTCTATATCCTCGAGATAATATATATATATATAGGAATCACTTGAGGAATTCAAAACGTTTAAACTTCCCCGTAATTCTAAAAATAGAGATCAGTTACAAAAAGGAGTGATTTATATAGATAGTTATCCTATTTTAAAGGGATCGTTATGAATAGGTTTGACATATCTGGGGCCTTTTTCCTCGACTGCCATCTGTCCAAAATTTTCTAGAACATACCCAATCCTACCTGAGAATTTATTTCAGCTTGGTGGTTTCCTCCTTTAGTGTGCTCAACTAGACTAGTTGATTTTACCCGACGCTCTCCATCACCTCAGTTCTGATTTCTATTTTCTGTCGTTTGTTCTGCTTCTCCTTCACTGCATGCTTGTAGATTTTGTCCATGTGTCCTTTGATAATTAGGTCCCTCATAACAGGGTTTAATCTGACCCCTGATTCTGGTTCAGTCGTGGGTTCAGTATGAAATTTAGTTGCTAATATCTGCGCAACCAACCTTTCTCTCTTACTCATTGATAAGCCTAACATGTTAGTTGAAAACCCTGTTGTACTGGATACTGTTCGATTGGCATTGTCCATGTCTTCCAACCTTGCAGAGACCACGATTTTTTCTCTCCCTTAATTTAACAGAACTTAGGAAATCAATCCAACTCGAGATTACTTCACTTATGCATGAGACGACAATCTCCCGGAGTAGAATAAGGCCATCCATATCTAAAGACCGGTAGTCCTTGTATCCTAATCATGAATTAATGACAGGGTACTTTGGTTTTCCACGCTTCACCAATCTACTTCGAATGATGAGCTTTTGAGTTAGTTATATGATGGCGTTCACTTGACATGTCGGACGGGAAGTACCCGAACCAGCAATGTGAGGTGATTTGACTAGTCGTCACCTCCCCCCACGAGTTGTTGATTTGACACATTATACCATGTGACATTGAGGTTGTTTGGAAAATGGTTTCAAGTAGACTTTTTTTTGCCCTGATGTACTTCAAAGGGTGCCACGCATCCATTACTAAAACCACAATGGTTTTCCCCGGTTCGTCCTCGCATAATTAAATTTTGTGCTACTTCGTCGCCCGATATGGGTCTCAACCATTGATCTTGGCTACTTCAAGATCAACAGTTCATAGGATTCCCTCCTTTGATCTCCCGCTATATTTGTCCACACTGTCGCCACATATGACCTCAGCCTCCAAATGACGCCATGTCCCTATACTTCTTTAGTCACCTGCCAAATTTAAACTCGGATTTCAAGCATAATCGTTATGTTGATAACATAGGCTCCAATTGGGGATGCTATCATCCCTGTGAGGTATCAAAGAACTGTAGACCTGATGCCTTCTTCATTGGGATGCCTTTCAAACGTGTGTGTGCATCCTGTTATGTCTTGGATACTGAACGTCAAATATTAAAACCGGATTTTGCAAACTGCGCTCCACTGGATGCTGAAAAAATACCGTTCGGATCTAACTGTATATACTATTGGATATTTAAAACAATGCTTCACCAACAAGATTATTCGCACACTCATACCTACCCTAACTGTTGAAAAAAAGATCGTTAATCAAGTGAAATCATAATCCCAATGTAGCCATGAAAGCATCCTATCCACCGTTCATTTTCTTTGCACTTGCTTGTTCCAAAACCCTTTTGTTGATGATTCATTCAAAATTTTATCCATAAGTCCAATTCTTAAAAAAATTGAAGGGCCTAGATTGTTCACTTCCTCCAACAGGATCGCAAATGGATCTTCTAAGATATGCATAAAATAATCATCACATTTCACTCCTTCCAATGCATTTATGTTTTCAAGTGATTTAACTTGTTGACTTCTATTGAATAAATGACAGAGTTGTTGAGAAGTCTGGTAGTAAGGATTTCTTGAGTCATAATGCAACCATGGATGGAGAACATCATCTGATGTAAGAAGACTCACATTTGATACAGACATTGATTCGTTGTAATCCACTATTATTGGTGAATTATGATTGTAAACTTTTTCCATATAATGTGTCTTGGGATCATGACTTATATGGAAGAATGTTTTTGTTTCAAGAGTCAAGACATAAGAGAAATCTTCCTCCACAAGTGTTTTCTCATTACTTGAAG
The DNA here is from genome assembly GCA_009831015.1 of Picea engelmannii. Lineage (NCBI taxonomy): Eukaryota > Viridiplantae > Streptophyta > Pinopsida > Pinales > Pinaceae > Picea > Picea engelmannii. The sequence continues at coordinate 712,594 of ML784853.1, forward strand.
TCTTCATAGGTGAAGTTTCAAAATCTTCATCCTTGTCGAGGTCGTTCAGAAACAGGATCACTATGTCATTTTCAAGGGAAGAAAGGCAACCTTGAAATACTTTGTCTTGTAGGGGATATTGTTGAACATTTGCATTAGTTTTAGGAGAAAGAAAATAACCTTTAACAATAATTTCTTTATCAGCTTCTTCCTTAACCTGATGGTCAAGCGTAGGTTGCAACTCTGAATTTAAATACCTTTCCAAGTAATGATCGTTTAATGCATGTGAGTGTAGTTGGTTTTCCTCAGTGATAACAACATTTTCAAGTAAAATAGTGCTACTGTGAATGCAGTTGGAACTCCCTGTTTTCTCTAAAATCTCATGATTTTCTTTTAACCATTCAAAAACATAAGGGAAGAGAGTTTTTATTTGTAAGTCCACTACTTTCTTCACTTTCAACGTCATGCTTGGATGCTCTCTGCTTCGAAACGCTATAGATATTTTGTTTCAACAGCTCAAATGAGGAAAAACACAATGGCAAGGTTCTGTTACCTGACTCGAAACCTTCTTTATTTTCTCCAGTGTCATCATAGGTACATTTCTCCATTTCTTTGGATTGTTGGATATGCTCATTTTCAGCTTTGTCTTTGACTAATGACTGTACTTTCGAACTGACAAGATCTTCTACAAAACAAGTAATAGGGTCATCAAGCGTCTGAGAAGAGTATTGCATTATCTTGGCAATTTGTTTCGTTGGTATAGTGTGACTTTTCATCAGCACAAATTCGTTTGCCTCAACAATGACCTAATAATTTTCTTTCAATAATTTGAATGCAGCAAAGCACAAGGGTAGAGAATTCTCTTCAATTGATTCAATACTTTTCTCTTTGTAACTGTGATACGTAGGTTTATTTATCCCATTGTACTGCTGAAAAAGAAAGTATTCAACATCACAATCCTCCTCATATTCGTCATATACAAGCAAATCAACCTTCTATGCGATGTCATCTAACAAGAACAAACTGGGAACATCAACTTGTTCTTCAACAAACTGACTTGGAAACTCATCCTCTTGATCGTCTATAAACGAATACATAAAACCATCATCCTTTTTCTTATCATGAGATGGATCAGCACCCCCTTTTTCAACAGGTGGAATATAAAATTTTGCAGAATCATTGGCATTGGAAACTGCAAGAGGACCTATGGTCTCTTCAATTCTATGCTCAGGATCCCAATCAACACCTTTCTTCTCATATTCACCTTCATATTCTTGAGCATTTGGTCCTTCATTTTGAATCTGTTTACATGCTTGGATGTTGTATTGAATGTCCTGAGCATCATAGAACATTTGTTTTAAGGACTTGGACCTTCTTTCCATAAGGAGGAGAGACGAATACGGATGGAGAGTAGTTGCATAATGGAGAATGACAACAGCTTCAGTGGGTCAAATTTCTTTGGGCAAATTGTGATAGATACTGGAAAACCTTCTACTGAATATAGAAATAGTTTCATTGTCCTGTGTTTTCAAAGCATAGAACTCTCTAAGCTATAGGTCCAAAGATTTCTTCTTGCCCCAAAACTTTAAAAATACATCTTTCAATTCCTCCCATGAGCTAATCGTCTTTGGCTACAAATGCTTGAACCAGTCTTTGGTGTCTCCTTTTAAGGACTGAAAAAAGGCCCTCATACACACATCATCATGGTCAATCTCAAACAAATCTATAAAATGCTCAAACCCTTGGATGTGTTTTTCAGCTGAGATGGTATTAGGTTCCCCATCAAACACAGGTAGGTACTTATAGTACTCAGGAGGAAAATCATGAAGGATTTGAGGTAGATTCAAGGGATTTTATCTGTGCTGAATCTTAGGGGACGTTGGATTAAGCATAGGAGGTGAAATAACAGTCTTAGATTCATGAGGATTATCGTTATGGTCCTTATATGGCTTAGATGGAATATTTTTATCAAGGCCAATGATAAACTAAGGGGACATTCGTGTAGCTTTAAGAGGGGGATATATAATTTATAGATTGTCATGGTCATAATTTTCATGCAGTAAGTAAAGAAGAACTTGTCTAGAATTTTCAAGAAAGGACCAGAGGAAACTTATAACAAATAGTAAAATGACATGGAAAAAATCCCATTTTGAGCATTTGTTTTCTTTCATAACACCTTCTCATACCTCTACCAAGGGGTATCGTCTTTTAGTGAATTCTCTGAACTGCATTCAAAATTTGAGTGGAATCGCCAATAACTTTTTGGGATCTGGATTCTCCATTAAGAGTGTAGTCACCATTGATGTTTTGGAAGTTGGATTCTGCATTGAGAGTGGAGTCGCCAATGAAAATTTAAATTTATGGATTCTTCTACCAGTGGAATCACCTTCAAACTGATTTTTTAATGTGTGGAGTCGCCAGAGAAAGAATACATCCAATATGTTCCTAAGTGTCTATTGCTCTCAAACCTTAGAACTCAACCATGTCATTCTTTCCCAGGGAAAATTTTCAATTTCGTCCTCAGCAACGGCGCCAGAATGTTAGCACTCTGTAAATTTCGTCCAGCTGAAAAAACAAACAACAGAGGTAACTTTTTCAACCAGCTTTAGAGCTAAGGCACTAGCCTACTCAACTCAGAGAGGGCTCTCTCATGTCACTTAATGTTTCTTTAGCAATCAGTGGCTAGATTTGGTTTGCTTTGGGGGGTTCTTATAAAATAACTGAAGAAACGAAGATAACATTTGGGCTATGGAGTCTAGAATGAACAATGCATTGTCAAAACATGAAAACTATCAAGAGGAAAAGGCTAAGTGAGGCGATGAGTCTGAGTTTATATCTGAAATTTGCATGGAATCAGAGGAAAAGAAACATATAACTGCATCAGATCATATTAAAATGAATTCTGAATTGGTCAAGAAGAAATACACATAGTCTAAATCGCGTAAGCCAAGAGCATCGCAATGATGAATTCTGGGTTTTTGTTTCTCCAATTTAGACATATGAAAGTGTAAATGAAATATAAGATTACAAGAATCACATACTATGAAATAAAACAAGACTCATATCACCGCCAATTAGAATCTTTTCATAAACAGTCCAAAATCCGCTTCTGCATTTATATATTCATTCTAGCCCCAAAGTTTACAAAGGTCTTCCTGCTTAAAGGGTAGGCTCCTCTTTTCTCCATACTTTATGTATCCTCGAGATAATATATATATAGAGGAATCACTTGAGGAATTCAAAATGTTTAAACTTCCCCATAATTCTAAAAATAGAGATCAGTTACAAAAAGGAGTGATTTATATAGATAGTTATCCTATTTTAAAGGGATCGTTACGAATAGGTATGACATATTTGGGGATTTTTTCCTCGACCGCCATCTATCCAAAATTTGTTGGAACATACCCAATCCTACCTGAGAATTTATTTCATCTTGGCAATTTCCTCCTTTAGAGTGCTCAACCAGACTAGTTGATTTTCCCCGGCGCTCTCCATCGCCTCAGTTTTGATTTCTGTTTTTTGTCATTTGTTTTGCTTCTCCTTCACTGCCTGCTTGTAGATTTTGTCCGTGTGTCCATTAATGATTAGGTCCCTCATAACAGGGTTTAATCTGACCCCTGATTCTGGTTTAGTCGTGGGTTTAGTATGAAATTTAGTTGCTAATATCTATGCAACCAACCTTTCTCTCTTACTCATTAATAAGCCTGACATGTTAGTTGAAAACCCTGTTGTACTAGATACTGTTCAATTGGCATTGTCCATGTCTTCCAACCTCACAGAGACCACTATTTTTTCTCTCTCTTAATTTTACAGAACTCAGGAAATCAATCCAGCTTGAGATTACTTCACTTGTGCATAAGACGACGATCTCCCGGAGTAGAATAAGGCCACCCATATCTGAAGACCGGTAGTCCTTGTATCCTAATCATGAATTACTAACAGGGTACTTTGGTTTTCCACTCTTCACCAATCTACTTTGAATTATGAGCTTTTGAGTTAGTTATACGACGACATTCACTTGACATGTCGGACGGGAAGTACCCAAACCAATGATGTGAGGTTATTTGACTAGTCGTCACCTCCCCCAATGAGTTTTTGATTTGACACATTATACCACGTGACATCAGGGTTGTTTGGAAAATGGTTTCAAGCAAACTTCTTTTCACCCCGATGTATTTCTAAGGGTACCACACGTCTGCTACTAAAACCATAATGGTTTTCCCCAGTCCTCCCTCGCATAATTAAATTATGTGCTACTTCGCCGCCTGATATGGGTCTCAACTGTTGATCTGGGATACTTCAATATCAACGGTCCGTAACATTCCCTCCTTTGCTCTCCCTCTATATTTGTCCACATTTTCACCACATATGACCTGAGCCTCCAAATGACACCATGTCCCTATACTTCTTTAGTCACCTGCCAAATTTAAACTCGGATTTTAAGCATAATCGTTATGGTGATAACAGGTTGAACAATCCAGAACCAAAAGATGGCTGCCAGGAGACAATCATGCAGATTGAATCAGGATGCCAACATGCGGAGCAGCTGGAAGAATTTGGAATGGAACCAATGCAATCGAAAGTGGCAGAAGATAATATGTCAGAGGAGATAGTTGAGCAATAGCTCAGTAAGGAGCCTGCAGAATTGTAGTCTGCAGCAAAGTGGCCAGCTAGCGCCATGGGAGATGAAGGTAGCATGGGGGACCAAGTTGGTTTGTTCATCGACTGACATGAGGAGTTGCAACTGAGCAGTCTGCATAAGGAAAGCCAGCCATCAGAGAAGTCAGAAGAAGTCATAGAGGATATAAGGAAGTTGATGATGAAGTCATCAAAAGAAGTTGTTAGTAGGGAGAAGCTAAACAAGAGAAGACTTGCACGAGTAGCGGGGATGCAGCAGAAGCATCAAAGCAGAGGAGCAGGAAGACATCTCCAGGAGAAATTTTGGGATCTAGGAGGATTTCAATAGATATGGGAATCTCATGAGAAGGAGCTCATGAATTTTTCACATAAGTGGAGTATGATGCAAGATCATCGCTCCACCTCATCTCGCACCAGTTCTCTAGCACGTTGGTGCGCATTCAAGGAGGGGAGAGGTGCTAGCCCTCTCAATTTGCCCTCAAAATTTAACTGTAATTAAGGAAAATGAATGTTGTTGGGATGGAAGAGCCAATTCGTGCCTTCGCATAGGCTGTAGATGAGTTCGCCTTAAGTGGTTGATGGTAGGAAGGATCTAGATCTGATTCGGACTAGATTTCCATAACTTGTAATCTGCCTCAATAGATAAGCATTTTCAATGGTGATTAGACACCACTAGTGTAGCTTGGAGGGAAATCTCGTCAATCCCCTCTTTTATAAATATTTATATTGTATACCCAGGGAAGGTTCCATTTGTTGTGAGGAGGTTGTGGAGAATTGAGACTCAACTGCAGTCTGAGCTCATACACTATAATTAACATTCAGATTAATACAAAAGAAGCAATTTTTCATGCATATGATTATGTGTATGTTTCCCTGTATTTAATGAATGTTATATGTGTGTTATGGAGGCATGTTGTAGATGTATGTTAGATTTAATTTGCAGGGATAGTGATATAATTCTCTATCTATGAGTTTGTTAAATTGTTATGGGTTCTTTAGGCTAAGCGCAAGGAGTGCGCGACAGAGTGTTGAAATTTTGTGAGCCAACGTCAGGAGCATGTGTTTGAACTCTTTCGAGTCAAAGAAGAATGTTCTAGGATGGCACACTAGAATAGTTCACATACTCAGAGGGGAGCCTCAAGGTTACTGAATACCTTAGAGGAGAAACTATGCAGAGAAGGCACAGAAAGCAGAATTGTTGAAGATTATGTGGAGCTCTGCGAGGAGGGAATTGAGGAGGTGCAAGGAGTGCACAGAACCAACACATTCTTGAGTGTTGCATACATTGAGGAAAACCTAGAGTTACTGAACACTCTGAGGGAAGGAATCTCTACAATTGTGCATTGAGCGAATGTAGGAGTCATGTTGGTAAACCTGAAGGATTTCAGGAAGTAGGAGGAAGACCTGTGCAAGGAGTGCACCAGGCCAACACCTAGATAAGTGTAGTGAGGAGTTGTCTAAAGGTTCAATTGAGCACAAGGAGTGTGCCAGAGGTAAATCAATTTCTCCTTACAATATCAGGAGGGAAAGCATTGATGAGACCCATCAATTGGGTTTGCAGGAAGAATATCGAAGGCCACAACCTTTGATACTTAGGTGATTTTCTCAGTATCGATAGAAATTCGAAGCTCAGGAGGAGAAATCTAGATCGTCAAATCAGATTCCAGAAATTGACAGGAGAATGGGGCAGTGAAGTGTTTAAGTTTTGAAGCCAAGTGGGGTCGTCCATCATTAGGATAAGACAGGTGGCAAAAGATCAAAAGATTTGGGAGATAGAGTTTTGAAATATTTGCATAGGAAAAAGGGCGATCTTCATGAAGTCGTGAAGAGCAGAGTGAATCTGGACCATCAGATCCAGAAGGAAACATGGAGGAGATATATGGAATTTGGAGGAAGATTCCTTCAGAGGGAAGCGGAGTTGGTAAAGCCAAGACTCCTGAAGCCCGAAGCATTGAGGGTTGTTGATCTAAGGAAGTGGTGGGGACCATTGATCCTTGCACCAGTTGTGTTTGTTGTTTCAGAGTTCGGGGAAACAGGAGGTCGTTGTTGTGAAAGGTTGAAGCTCGAAGTCCGAAGCGCCTTTCAGGGTTTATCCCTGGGACACAGCCTTGGGTCACATGGGAGAAGGGGCCTAGCACTAAGATCTAGCGTCATTGTTGAATTTCTTCAGAGGGGCCAAGAAAGAGCCACGGGTCTAATAGAACCTTCACTTTGGAGAAAGAGGGACCTGTGAAAGATGAACTGGGTTCCAGTAGGGACCTAAAGAGTCGATTTGAATCAGGAGATTGAATGATCCTAGACCGAGATGTCGTGCAACCTCAAGGAGAGAGGGGGAGTCTGCGCCACTTACTTTTCTTCAAATGAAATCTATCCACTATTTTAGTATCAATGTAACTATCAATTGCTCTTGAATCAATTAAAATAGCAATATGTTGATTTATGATCTTACATTCCACCTCAATCATATCGAAATGATGTTATTCTTTTCAATCTTCCAAGTCTTAACATATCCTTATAATGTTTATGCCCATGCTTTCTACTATTGTATCCTCTTGAATGTTGTGTAGTTTCTTCTCTATGAGGAAAATTTTTTACATGTGATCTTATTTACATCCCCAACATTGGATTGGTGGTATTCCCATTTTTCCCAAGGATTCTTCCTTCTTGGATTCATTCTTAGTAGGTTGATCTTGTTGATATGTTCTAGCACTGTTTCTATTGAAAGGTGTTTTGAATCCCTTCCTTCTTTGATTATATTTCTCCTTCTTCTTATCTTTCCAAGATTTTTGAAATGATTATCCACCCTTTCCTTGCTCATACAGGTGCTTATCCTTTCTAATGGTCTCTATCAAAGTTCTGGGCTCATCATATTTATTTATTTTTTTATATAAAGATTGCAGTCCATTCAGAATCCTTTGTATCTTCAACTTATCTACTTCATAAACCCCACATAATTCAGCATTCCCAATAACTTCTTCTCATATTCTCCCATGGTCATGCTCCCTAGCATGAGATCAAAGAAATCTTGCATATTCTTATCATAATAGTGGTCTGAAAGATACTCTTATTGAAAATATTTATTGAAATGCTTCCAAGTAATCCTACTCTCATCAATGTGTTCAACTTGCTTCAATTGATCCCACCACATAGCATATTTTCCATGCAAATAGTATGTGGAAACCTTGGCTTCTAGGTTATATGAGTAGTTTTGGAACCAAAAATACTTCATGATTCCAAGCAATCAGGCTTCAGTGTCATCTCCCTTTTCGCTTTCACCGTCAAAGGATGGTGGCTTAAGATTTCTGAGCTCCCCTTGCAAATTTTCCAACTCGTATATTCTTCTTTGATGCTTAATAGGAGACACTTTTGGACTATTCTTTAACACTTCAGATGCATAAAACTTCTTGGTTGAGTGAGGAGGTGAATCATGTCTATTAGTTCTACTAGAACTTCTTGAATGACTAGGTCTTCTATATTCATTTCCCCTTGCATGGTGTTTGTCTTCATCCTGATGTCTTGAGCTTGATCCATTCTTCACTTGTCTCTACAAATGATTTAGGCTTTGCATCATCTTGGAATTTATTTGATTCTTCTCCTCCTATGCTCTCATTATATTCTCATTGTCAACTCTATAACTATGCACTTCCATTCTCAAACTTCTCATAGTATTTACCAATTATGTTGGCTCCACTCTGCTCTTGTGTCCATTAGATTCTATCTTCGCATTACCTAGACTAATATGTTGTCCTTTGGATTCTCTCTCATGACTATAAAATTTATGTGCATCCTCCATTTCTTTGATATGCAATCCTAGACTTGAATTGATCTTCTTATACCTCTATTTTTGTGAAATATGAAAACAACCATTTTTGTTAGAATTATGCATATTATAATAATTTTGTCAGTTAATGTTATACGTGTGTTTTATTCTCAATTCATGAAGAATCCTATCACAATTCTCCAAATTATAATATATCAACATTATTCTCCTTTAAACCCTATTTTCAATGACTATTCATGTGCCTTAATTCGATCTCTAAGCTTAAAGTTATGGCTTCCTGAAAAAACCATTTTCACCCAATTTGTGCAGTTTCTTCATTGGTGTAATTTGACTAAGAGGCCAACTTTTTTCAAGTGCAGAAGAAAATCCATATAGAACCAATAAAACTTTTGTATTGCGAATTGATAATACGCATTATGTTGAACGCATAGAAACTTTCATATTAGCAATCTATTGCTCCAGTAAGATTCTATAACGATATAGAATTTGCAAGTGTCTTTTTTTTCAACTTTTTTGGACTTAGAAATTTTCGCAAAACTGGCTATCTCCCAAAGTGTACACTTATGGAAAAACTTTAATAAATAAAACTTGTCTGTATTTATGAGTATATAAAATGCTAGGTAAATAAAATTTTCCACTTTTGTAATCTGGGGTCACTTTTACTCCTATGAAAATCCCCAAAATCCCCAAAAAGTGGTCGGAAATAGTGGTTTTTGGCTTGTTTTAGCAAATCCCCCTTCCAAACCCCTTAGAATTTGTCCATATTTTGCATTAGGTATTTTCATGTATTCTTTTTTAACTCTCTCCAAAACAATTATCTTAATATGGATCATGGTCATTGAACTGCACCCATATCTTTAAAATCCATTATTTTGAACTTTCTGGAAAATTGAGGTAGAAATGACCAATAACTCTCACAAAAAATTTTGTATCCCTCCTCATTGTAGAAAAAACCCAAAAAATGTATTCTCATGTTATGGCCAAAATATGATTTTTGCTCTAGACTTGGTTTTGTTTTTTGAAACATAGGTTACCATCTGCCTATGTGGAAATCTATTGATGTGGTTGATGATGTGGCACCATGGGTCCACATGGCACCCTGATATATGCCATGTCACCCCTCCATCCACCCTGATTGTAACATCCCCAGCCACTCAAGCTGTGAAGTGCCACTACAAAACTTCTTTGTTCAAGCTCTGATACCAAATTGTAACATACCCAACTACCCAAGCTAGGTCATGCCACTTAAAATAACAATACCATATATATATATATATATATATATATATATATATATATATATATATATATATATGTAAAGAAAATTTAAATAGACAACATGGACATTATGTTACAGAACATATTTATGCGGAATTAACAATAAAACATACATGCAACAACATATGCCATTCTTATAAATATAAAGACATGTACAGGATACACAACATACAAATTAACATAGAAATGGTACTTATATTTTTATGATAAGACCACCAACTACGTGCAGACCTTCCACGAACCTCCCAGCATTAGACCACACCACTCATCACTCACAGCAGTGAGTCACCCCCCAAGCTAGGACTAAACTCCACCCAGGCAAAGGGATTCCTAGGCTAGGCAAGGACAATAGGAAGTTGTACCAGTCAATAGGAAGGACTTTCTCCAAGGATCCAACTTACACACACAACTCTCAACCTCTCATTCCCAACATGCATGTCCCACCCAGGAAGTATGCACCTTCACTGTCCAACAGTCCAGTTGCTCAACTTCTCTTACATGGCTACAGCAATAGGATGGACAGGTAGTCTCAGAGAATTATAGTTGTTGTTGGACTCCCTCCAAGAGAAATCACTTCCCCAACAACCTCTCTCACCTGGAGAGAGTTTCTCACAGGCCTAACAACCTGCTTCTTCAATCACAGAAAACTCTCTCACCTGGAGAGAGTAGCTCACAGGCCTGACAACCTGCTTCTTCGATCCAGCTCCTTAGTCAAACGGGAAAGGGTGATGGCAGCAATAGAATTCAAGTATCGCACAGGTGAAGGCAGAAATCAAACTCTCGTAAGGCAGGGTACGAGCTCCACAAAATACCAGTAGGGGAAAGTTGTAGAGGTTCACAATGGCAGAGGGTTCAACAATGGAGAGGTTCCATGATGGAGAGTGTTAGCTCTCTGTAAACTTCATTCGGTTGAGAAAATGAATGACAGAGGAAACCTACAAACCAACTTTGAGGTCGGAAACTAACCTTTCTGACCTAGAGAGGGCTCTCTCTGAGACTTCGTCTCTGTACAGGTTATGGATTTAAACTGTCGGCTAGATTTAATACTTTCGTACAATATTTCTGGCTCTATTAGCGAAAGAAAGCAAGACCTTGGGCTATGGAGTCAATTTAAGAAAATGATAGAAAAAAATGACTTAGTGACTGAACTTGAGAGGATAAAGGCTAGGTAAGCAACATTCTTTCAGTTAAAAATCATTGTGTGTGGCAAGAGAAAAACACATGAAGCAACTCAGAGCATCGCAAGGTATGAATTTGGAATTGACTTAGCAGAAACACAGTCGTCTAAATGGCGTGAATCTAGAGCACCATGTAGTGAATTCTAAATTCAAAATAATGTTCTGATTTAGAAAAAATATAGATGTGAATATAAAGAACACGGGAAATCACATACGCAAAGAGAGAGTACAATACATCAAATTGTTTCCATTAGAATCTTTTCGTCAAAGTTTCAGGAACTTTGCATTAAGTTTCAATCGAGATCGAAAGCTACATTTAGTGTCACTGTCTACATTGTTTTTCCAATCAACCCATTTCACATGAAAATGATCCCCATATATAGAAAACTAATGTCACCCTTGGCTGCTAGGGTCGAACTACTCTCTCCTAAAATCATGGATCCGATTTCTTTGAAAGAGAACAATAACTTCAATGGATTTACTAAAAATAGAAAACCTGAATTTGCCAAATCATAATCATAACTGAAATATTCTTCACAATAATTTGTCATGATCAAAATTAAATTTTCATTGTTGGACACTCTGTCGCCCCTGCACAACAAGTTTTCTACGCAACAGTAACCTACAACAAAATGCAGTGAATTGTGCAGCAAACTGGGAAAATAGGCGTTAAATATGAAATCATATCTCACAAATAAAAAATTATTTTTTAAAAATGATATAGTTTTTGGTAGGTAAGCTCGTTATAAAGAAAAACCTCTCTCGGTTTCTTGAAATTCGTCTCCAGCTAGTTGGTATACGTGTCGCAAAAACATGTCTCGGACAGGAAATCATGAAAACTGAAAAATAGGGCTCAAAGATTCCTTAGAATCTCCCAAAATATAAAATGGTTTTCAAATATGAGAGAGGTTTTTATTATTTGGTTTTTCCTCGACAAAAACCACTCGGGTATTTTCAAAATTCCTCTCCAGTTGATCAGAAATTGATCTTGAAGTTGACCACTAAACCAGGCATTTGAGAAGCGCACCCTGTAGCCTGTGCGTAGGAAAATCCTATGTGCGACAACATCCTCTATGCGAAAACATCCTCTGCATGACAACATCCTCTGCACGACAACATCCTCTACATGACAACATCCTCTGTGCAACAACATCCTCTGCTCGACGGCATTCTCTGCGTGACACCATCCTATGCGCAACAACATCCTTTGTGCGACAGTATTCTCTGTGCGACAACATCCTCTATGTGACAGCATCCTCTATGCAACAACATCCTATGCACAACAACATCCTCTGTGTGACAGCATCCTCTACGCGACAACATCCTATGTGTGACATCATCCTATGTGCAACAGCATTCTCTGCGCGACACCATCCTCTGTGCGACAACATCCTCTGTGCGACACCAACCTATGCGCGACACCATTATCTACATGACTGCATCCTCTGCACGACAACATCCTATGCGCGACAGCATCCTATGCACGACAACATCCTCTATGCGACAACATCCTGTGCATAGTGAAATCCTCTGCGCAGTGCGCAACAAATTTTGCAGCACGCAGTTTCAAATGGAAATGGAAATAATAGATGATAAAGCTTCCTTTTGAAACTGACCCTTGGAGATGTTAGGTGATTCCAGGCATAAAAACAATATTGGTGCTAACATGCATGACTTTGCAAACTGCTGACAAACCTCTAACCTTAGCTATGAAAATCATGGTGCTAACAGCTGGCTCCAATGGGGATGTTATCCTCTCTGTGAGGTAGCAAAGAATAGTAGACCAGGTGCCTTATCCACTGGGTTGTTCCCAAGCCATATACTGTGATCTGTAAAATGTAATCTATTTCACCACCAACTTATTATGCAACAGAACTAAACCCAAACTGAAAATACAAATTGAAAAATGTTGAAAGAAATGCTCGCCATGCTGAGCTTATTCACGGCTACCTACCCTAACTGTTGAAAAAAATGCCAATCAAGTGAAATCAAAATTCCAATTCAACCATGCAAGAACTTTATCCATTGTTTGCTTTCTTTTCACATGCCTGCTCCAAAGCTTGTTTACTAATAATTCATTCAAAAAATTATCTATAAATTCAAATCTCAAAAAATTAAAAACATTGGGATTGTTTTTTGCCCCCAACAAAACTGCAAATGGATCCTCCACAACATGCATAAAACAAAAATCATGTTTCACCCCTTCCAATGCATCCCTTTTTTCATGTAATTCCACCTATTGATTGCCAAAAAGAGGCTGAAAAATCCACTGAGACTGCTGGAAATAACAATCTTCTGAATCAGAAGACAGTGTTGGATGAAATGAAACTCCTGGTGGCAAGCAATCCATATCTAACATTGGTGTTGATTAACCATCATCTTTATTTACAAGATGGTAGTTGATTACAGGCTGCAAATCTAAACTGAAATAACCTTCCATGTAATCAGTAACACGGTCATTAAATGTATGAGAAGGTTGTTCGTCATCTTCACTGATAACAATTTTCTCATGTAAAACAATGTCACTATGTATGCAATCAGACTTCCCTGCTTCCTCTGTTATCTCATGATTTACTTTCAACAATTCGAAAGAAGAAAAACATAATGGAAGATAATTTTCATTGGCAAGTCCATTGTTTTCTTCATATTCAACATCATGCCTGGAGGATTTCTGATTTGAAACATTATAAACATTTTGCTTCAGCAATTTGAAAGAAGCAAAACACAATGGAAAAGTTATTTCACTTGATTCGATACTTTCCTCATGTTCTTCATCATTGTCACAACTGAAACATGAAGGCTTACTTCTTTCCTTAAACAGTTGAAATTGAACACTTCTTGATCAAGAACATGCAGTTGGCTACTCTGAAAAATCAATCTCATAATTATCATTATATTCATCATATTTGGGCAATTCAGCTACATCTACAATGTCATCCACAAGGTAACAGCTTGGTACATCAACTTTCTCTTCGGTAGGTTGATCCTTATCTTCTGCAACAATGTCATTATTTGAAAACTTCAAAAAAATGCATGAAACAATCAATTTTTTGCTCATGCTGAAACAATCAATGTCAATAGCTTCTTGTTTATGCGCAATCTCATGTTCTTCTACTACACCATCATTCTTTGTATTTGCAACACTCTTTAAATTCTGATTTTGTGGCCTCTGACATGATTGAAGATTGTCTTCCACTTCCTGAGAATTATTGAACATATGTTGCAAAGACGTATACTTACTCTCCATCAAAAGAAGAGATAAGTTTGATTGAAAGGTGGTTACATAATGGAGCATGGCAGCAACTTCAGGAGGTTGGACTTCTTTAGGTAGTTTATAATAAAGACTAGCAAACCTCCTACTGAAATTTGAGATGGTTTCATCCTTCATTCTTCTCATGGCATAAAACTATGAAAGGAGTAGATTCCATGACTTTCTCTCACTCCAAAATATACAGAAAGCTTCCCTCAATTCATCCCACGAGCTAATCGACTGAGGCTGCAAATTTTTGAACCGTGCCTTGGAATCTCCTTGTAAGGACTGAGAAAAGGCCCTCATAGACACATCATCATGTTCAATCTCAAAAAGGTCTATAAAATTCTCAAAGACCTGAATATGTTTTTGAGTTGAATGTCCATCAAGCTTTCCATCGAACCTAGGAAGGTACTTATAATGTTTCAGAGGAAAGTCATGAAGGATGGGAGGAAATTTAAGAGGATTGTATCTTTCTTGAATCTTGGAGGGTGCAAGATTAAGAACAGAAGGTACAAGCTCAACTTTGGTTTCATTAAGCTCACAAGAATGGTCATGAACATCATATGGTTTAGAGGAAGGATCTTGGTGAATATCGGTTATACAAGAAGGAGGTATACCTACAGTTTGCAATGAAGGATATACAAGGGTAGATCTTTGGGATTCATTTGAATGCAGTAAGTGAAGAAATATTCTTTTCAAAAACTTGGGAAAGGACAAGAAGATATTGATAAAACAGAGAACTACTTCCTGAACTAAACTTAAGCTCAAGTACCTAATTTTTCCATACTGCTCTTCCATATCTCTGTCAACAGGTCGCATTCTCTAGTGGAGCCTTTGAATCTCATTTGAAGCTTGATCGGAGTCGCCATGAAAACTTTAGCTCTAGATTCTTCTGCCAATGGAATCACCTTCAAATTGAATTTTTGATGTGTGGATTTGCAAAGGAGAAATACAGCCAATACGTGCCTAAGTGTATGTTGCTCTTAGACCTTAGAACTAAAACAATGTCATTCTTCCTGAGGAAAATAATAGCAATCATCCCCGACAACGACGCCAAAATGTTAGCTCTCTGTACACTTCATTTGACTGATAAAATGAATGACAGAGGCAAACTACAAACCAACTTTGAGGCCGGAAAATAGCCTTTCCGACCTGGAGAGGGCTCTCTCTGAGACTTTGTCTCTGTATAGTTTATGGATTTAAACTGTCGTCTAGATTTAACACTTTCATAGAATATTTCTGGTTCTATTGGTGAAAGAAATCAAGACCTTGGGCTATGGAGCCAATGTAAGAAAATGATAGAAACAAATGACTTAGTGACTAAACTTGAGAGGATAAAGGTTAAGTAAGCAATAGTCATTCAGTTAAAAATCATTGTGTGTGGCGAGAGAAAAACACATGAAGCAACTCAGAGCACTGCAGGGGATGAATTTGGAGTTCACTTAGAAGAAACACGGTCGTCTAAATGGGGCAAATCTTGAGCACCACGCGGTGAATATAT